>JAEANM010024116.1:0-11219 GCA_017656035.1 Myanophis thanlyinensis
AGAGTAGAGTAGAGTAGAGTAGAGTAGAGTAGAGTAGAGTAGAGTAGAGTAGAGTAGAGTAGAGTAGAGTAGAGGAATTCCTATTTAATGAACACATTATCTATGTATTACCCAAACTAAAATGTAACCACTGAAATTTTTTGTCATTATTATTCAAAATTGATTGTACCCAGACAGTGTATTGTCAATGGGAAAATTGAGTTTTATGTATACCAAAGAAAAATGTATAAATAAATCTTAAAAAAAGATAGATTGCAAGATTGACTGCTTGGAAATCCAAACTGGATGGTACTCAGAATGTACTGTATTTGGTTATGGAAAAGTTTGTCCATAAAGAACTCCTCTTGTGGGAATGTGTTGGTATTGCAGAAGAGAGTCACGGAACCATCCTAACTTCAGAGTTCAGGCTGTGCATCCTGGAGGAGTCTCCATGAAAGCTTTGATTAGAAGCTGTATCTGGCACCAGGAACTGACTCAGATGTGAAAAGATTGCAAATGTGTGCAGCACATGCCCATACATTAATTTCCTGCACTACCACCTGGCAGAATTAATGTGAATCATAGTTGTTCTAAGTTACATTAATTTATACAATTTTCAGGGGTTGCAGAGCAATATAGTTATGGTGCCACTGACATAACACTCAGTTTTGGTGCTAGGGGTTATAGGTATCAGAAGGCAAACAATATACTCCCTGGAGTGCATCATTCTTTGTGTAAAATCATAGTTCTTAGTTAATGGATCCCAACCTAGGCAGGTGTAGTCTCATAATTATATCCTTGAAAATTCTCATTAACCAATCAGCATTGCTTTGTGTCAGTGCCTCCATATTTAATGGAGCTAATCATTTCTACACAAGCTCTTCAAGCAGTTCAGCTAACACAGAAAATTGTATTCAAATACATCCTTTCAACACCAATATATTTGTTTGCCTGACAGTAAATATACACAAGAAGATTGAAATGCAGTTGGGAACAAAGGGGTGTGCAACATATCGGTGGATGCCACCCATTCTTTTGTGTTTGTTTCATGGCCAATTCACACTGCAATCCTGACAGTAGAACATTCACAATGTGGAATTATAGTGTGTGAGAAATTGATTCAGTTTGAATGTTTCCTGTTGCTGTATCATGATATGGTGAAGTCTCCAGATATTGCACACTGAAAACATGCTATTTTTCAACTCATATAAACTTTTGACATTTTGAATCTTACAGTAAATATGATATTTTTTGATAAACCAGATATCCGTTAATTATTTTGTCCCCTTATAATAGAAAGCAAAAAGTGAGTGGTGTTAGTCTAGATCAGTGTTTTTCAAACTTGGCAGCTTTTAGATATGTGGACTTCAACACCCAGAATTCCCTGGCCAGCATGCTGGCTTGGAGTTGAGATTCTGGTTAGGGATTTCTGGGAGTTGAAGCCTACACATTTAAAGTTGACAAATTTGAAAACACACAAATATTCAATTACAAACTCTAGCTAGGGGTCAGTACCACTAGAATAGGGGGTAATAGAAACAACATAGCCCTAAGTATAGATACTTAGATATGTGTTCCAGTATAGATTTAACATCATGCAAAAGTGTATGTTTTAATTAGCCCAAGTTCCTGATAGTGGTAGAACCTATCTTTTCTTTAAGTTTTAATGTATGTGCATGATTTGATTTCAAGAAAATTTGAGTTCAAGAAGAAGTAGGGAAATATTAAAAAACAAAACGAATATTTGTTGTTCTTGTTAAATATGGTTAGCAAGATCGTGTGGGTTATTTCTCTGCATAAAGGAAAAAGGCATCCATACTGGGCTAGACTCAATTATGTCAAAAACATCCTTGTCGAAATTATTGGGATAAATTATTCATGAGTAACTTAATTTCTATTGACTTCATTGGGTATACTTCAAATAGATTTGCCTACAACTAACTGAGTTGGGAATGGCTACAGTTCTGCCTTAGCCTACAATATTAATTATCCCATTGTGCAAAGAACTTTCTGAATGTCTGCATTTTCTTATGCATTTAAAGAGGTATATATACATTGCAAAGTTTAAAGATGTACTTTGATAATCTTTTTCTTTTGAATTGGATAACATCCAGGAAAGAAGACTTTACATTTCGGATATGAAGTCCTTATCTTGATGAGTTTGCTGATCTAATAAGTACCAAGCAAAGCATCTAAAGGATTCTTAAAAGAATGATCAGCTTTGTATTTGATTTCTGTGCTGATTATGTAGTAAAGCTATAAATCATGTAGGGATAAACATACAGTCCAAAACATATAGTTTGATTTGTTTAAAAGCTAATGTTTATCTAGTAATGCATTTTCTTCTTCATAGCATTTTAGAATTAGAAGGGAACAGTTTGACTATAAAAAGTAAGAATAATTTTGCCTGAAGAAAAATACAGATATACTTGAATACAGGAAAATAATGTGCCACCCATCATGGATATTCATATAATATTATACAATTAAAGTCATTTCCTTAGCAATAAGGGAAAGAACAGGAAAAGGGATGAATATATGTTGTCCAAATTTCAAATGTTTAAAATAGAGAAAAATCAGTTCTTCATACCAGAATAAGAGTTTCTCCCCAACCCAATCTTGTGGCATTTTCTGCAATGATTAGAGTGAACAGTATCTATTTCTGCTATAGCTTTCATTTGCCATTATTATACAATTCAGAAGACTCTTGGATTCTCATTCCATTTTTAATCTTCAAAGCATGTGATATGAGGACTGCAAATTGTTTCTTGGTTTTATTTTGTGAGCCACTGGCCCTCAGTGTCTCTGTTGTAGACAATTTCTTCCTCGGATAGAAGCAGACGTGTATTTCATTATCCTTGACATATTCCTGCATCAAAGTATTGTCCCTGTTCCAAATGGTATTTGGAAGGTTCGAGAGAACTGGATATTAAGAATAATAATATAAAAAAGTGTGGGGAAAGCAGGTGCTTCATGTGTTTATATAAACACATTAACACTCTTTTGACACAGCATGACCCAAACATGTAGTTCATGCTACTGGTAACAGGGAGAACAATATCTGAGTATGCTGCAGCAGAATTCATTCAGCCTGTGCAAAATTAGCACCAGTTTATGAATACACTTGCCACTGGTAATTAATCGTGAAAATTGCTGGAGGAGTTCTCCCGCTGTGACAGATATTGGCAGACCCATTTGCTGCTAATAGGCCTTGTTTAAGCACCCTCCACCCTCCCTCCCTTATTCAGATAAAATTTAACAATAAACTACAGAATCCCAGTGAGATTATACTGTATATTTTCTTCCCTCAACCTGTTTGTTAGCATTGCAGAATCCACTTAGTATTTTCCCCTCTAAAGCATAGCTTTATATTTTGGGTTGTTATTTCCTCATTCAGGACAGCTATTGTGTGCTCCTGGATGGAATGAAAGTAGATGAGGCAAAAAGGGGAAAGAATTTCATGTTATGGGAGCTTGCTTTTTGCTCATCTAATGTTATCCAACACGTACTAGCTGTAGTTGGAAGAAGCAAGGCTTACTTAGTGTGTTCGGAAGCAGGTGAGATATTTTTTTTAACCCAATGAGTAATTTTTGTGCTCTATAAGCCTTTGATATGCCTATCAACCATCCATTTTTCTCAGATTTTTCTCAGCCTTGGCTTTCTTTTAAGGTAACAGTGGAAATAAAGGAACTTATTTTCATCTGCTATTACTGATGTTGTTTGTGTGTTCCTCTGTAGAAAACACAGAACAAATGTTTAGGAATAATCCATGTACATCATGAAAAATCCATGCCAGCATGGACAAGGCTGGATTAGGACAAGTGAAATTGGGGATCAAATCAAGTTCATTGGATGACTTCGGAAGTCACTATCTATCATAGCTGAAGCAAACTGGCAGGCTTGATCCTTATGAGAAAAGAACTGGAGGAGATGGTCTCATTTATGCCATCTTGAGTTCCTGAAGATAAGCAGAAGATAAGTCTAATAAATAAGTTCTGGATGTGATCACTTGTACCTCATGCAGTATCATACTCTTGAGATGTTGGTCAAGGAGAAGAAAAGAGAAAATGGTGCATGCAGTTCATATATTTGTGGACTGAGCAGGAAGATCTATATGGGGAAACATGTATGTCTGCTTCTGAACAGGCACCTCAAGATTAAGAATGCTGAAAACTGAGAATTTTGGAAGAGCTGTCTTCAACAATAAAGGGACACAGGACAGAAAACATTCTGCAGCCAAGAAGGCTCCACCACATTTGCACTACTTGGGTAACTCTGAGAACATAGATAAACCTCCAAGTGATCTCAACAACTCTCTAAAAGGATGCAAATTACCAGTTGTCTGCAAGGAATCTAAATCCGTCCTTTCCCCACAGAGCTGAAGAAGCTTCTTGGATGAGAAGTGAAATGTCTTCAAAGAAAAACAAATAAGTCCAGTTGCCTCCTGAAAAAAACACCTTTGGGACAAACATAACCTGGATGACTAAGAATTTCCATAGATATTTGGAAGAGCTGTGTTTTCACTGTGCCTCCCAGCTAAGACTGACTAAAGTATGAATTTGGCCATTTCTTGGCATTTCCCAACACTTCCTCCCTCATTACGCCCATTGTGTATGTTATTTAATTGCCTAATGCAAGGGTCATAAAAATTATGATATTATAGGAAGCATTGCCATCCTTTTCCAAATGAAATAATTTCAAATATCATCAAAATCTATAGGAATCATAAAAAAAAATAAATAACCCAGTAAAGCCTTGTGCAAAACTGTCAGAATTACATGTGGTTTCAGGTATTTTACAAACTTATGAACTTTCTACAATGTACAGTGTGCGCATGCATGTGTATTATTGGTTATTTAACCCTGTTCAAAATATTTGATAATATTAACCAAAGAAATTAGCATCACAATGTCTCATGTATGAAAATTCAGAGGAAATCTCTACTGCAGAGGCATCAACCCCAAAACAAAAGGCTTACCACGAATGTATGTGCATTACTTACTTGAACAAATATGGATGTTTGTTTGCACACACATTTTACTGCATGTTCTTCTTCCTTTTTTATTTCTCTGAAATGTCACCCAATATGGTCAAATCCCTTATTTGTTCTATGGCAACAGAAAAAGGGAAATGTAGCAGAGTATAAGTGAAATACGATCTCGGCATTTTCTTCTCTCTTTTTTTGACAGATGAAACAACTTTGAAGGAACCATTAAGAGCCATCATGACAAAAAAAGCAAGCTATTTAAGAAAGTGTGCTTTTGTACAGTTTTATACAATAAACTGTGTAATTACAGCATATGGGGTAAATCATACATGTTGTCAAAATTAGTATGCATGCCAGAATACATGTTTATTTTAATGACTGAAACAGTACAGTTCAGTGCAATACAGATTTTAGGTATTTATTTTGGTCTATCAGTAAATAACACAGTTCTACATGCAATAGAAATGTATATTATTACGAAGTATGCATGCTATTGTATAATAATCTATAGCAGCAATAGAAAGGATAACATAATTCTGCTGTATCAGTGGAGGTTTATAGAGGGGAGTGCACCAACTACAAGATTTAGTTAACTTCCTTTTTGAGTTATTAGAAAAATAGTCCAGATAATATTTGAACCCAGGGTCAAATATAACATGATATTTGTAAGTCTACCTGAACAAAAGGCTATCCAAGCTCAGGGAAATCCTGAGCTGTGGACGAGGAATGTTCTAGCTAGCATGCGCTGGCTGAAAAATTCTGGGAGTTGAAGTTCATAAGTCGTAAAGTTGCTACGGTTGGAGACCCCTGGTCTCTACCATTCCTTGGCTGATAGGACTTGCAGTATCTCCAATCTACCAGGCCAAATTGGATAAGTATAAACTATTGTGAGAAGATGGTAACTATGTAGATAAACTGGTCCCAAGCAACGTAGGCTTCAAAGATGACAACCAGTTGAATTGCATCTTGAAACACCAGCAACCGGTCTTAAACGGCCGTTGTTTAATTATTTTAATTGTTCTTAATCTGTATTGTATTGATGTTGTTTTTATTGGCTGTGAACCGCCCCGAGTCCTTCGGGAGAGGGGGCGGTATATAAATCAAATAAATAATAAAATAAAATAAATAAACCAGTGCAGTTTCTGTAACAGCAGTGTTATAGATTGTCAGGTCCAAAATGAAGAATGGCAGATGGCAGTTCTGCCAGGTTGAGTTCTTTATTTTTTCACATTTGTAGACAACATCTTGCCAGACTGAAGACTCTGCCATCTGCATCTACAATATAGTCTGTGAACTATTAGGGAGGGACTGTCTTCACCATCCTTCTCTCACACATAGTATCTGGGTTGAGTTACCTCTTACTCTTCTGGAATGTACCTTCCTGAGCATCATCTCCTCACTACATTCTGTCACGTGTACTGTATATCATACAGAGTGCTTAAATGACCCTCTAAAACAGAGGTCTCCAACCTTGGCAACTTTAAGACTTGTGGACTCTGGCTGAGAAATTCTGGGAGTTGAATCTGTTAGGAATGAAAAACTAACAATTGTTGGATGGACAATATATAAACCAGGATTGTTACTTTAAGAATTGTTACTTTACCTTTAAGTGCTGTAACTTTAAGCAAAGTGTGATTGGCTGCAATTTCATCAAGCAGCAATAAGAAGGAGCCAGAATCACTTGTAGAAATGGGTTACTGGTTGTTGGTGACTGATTGCAGGGTGTTGTTACTGAAGAGCCTTGTATTAACCAGCGTGGATTTACTGTGAGTTTTGCTACTGTTTGCAATCTATGTGTATCAAACAGTATATTTGTTACTGGACTTTAAGTATTGGATTATCCCTGAACAAAACTGTTTGATGACTGATTGACTTGACTGTGTATGAATTTGGACTGACTGATGGACATTGCTAAACCTCTATTTCCAAAAAAAGTAAAAACCTATTTTTCTACTTAGTGTCTCTGTATGTTGGTTTGTGTATTTTACCACACCACTCTCACAATGCTTTGCTGTGTACTTGTTCTTCTAACGAGGGACTATCCTTAACAAAGTCCACAAGTCTTAAAGTTGCCAAGGTTGGAGACCCCTGCTCTAAAAGGATACAAATGACCAACTGTCTGCAAGGAATACGAATCCTTCCATCCCCCATTGTCCTGTCAGAGCTGAAGAAGCTTCTTGGATGAGAAGTGACACATCTTCAAAGAGAAAACAAGAAAGTCCAGTTGCCTCCTGAAAAAGCACCTTTGGGACAACTGAGAATCTCCACAGACCATACGGAGTGATATAAAAAATTGCATCTAAATTGTCATGTGGCTTTGACTGGAAGAAGAAATCTATTTAAAATTCTGTGGGACTATATATCGTTCTACTCAAAAGTAAATTCAGGTAAATGGATTAGATGATTAACATTCCCAAACAGATCCTCCAGTAAAACAAAAATATATTCAAGAAGGACTGTTTGCTTGTTTTCCCCATTTGTGAAGTATCCCTCCAGTCCACAACAAGGCATTTTTGTGGGGATTTTAACGACCCTTGTACCATCTCCAATCATTTTGTGCTTGCAACTTTTAAGCACAGTCTTCAGCATGGAGCAATGGTAGTTGCAAACAACTTTCACAAAGGTCCTATTTTCCCAACCCAGCCTGTTTTAGAGGCTTGGCTTGAGAATAAGGCAATGCATGCAGTCTTGTCCTCCTTATGAACTGTAATATGCATTTAAAACTTAAAGAAATAATTATTCAAAATTTATATTGAATGAAGTTTCTTTCCAAAGAAGCCCAGTATTGAAAATATGTCAATGCCCAGCACCACCCCAGAAAAGAAAAATCTTAAACGTAAGTAATTTGTGCCAAGGATTTTCTCTTGCCTAAATGTTTCATTTGCCCTTTTATGGTTTTCCGGTCATCCTTTCCTATTAGTAAAGCACTCTGTCCTGGAACAGAATTGGAACGCTTATTGTCCTTCATTGTATTCCAGGCTGATAAAGACTTGGAGCAATTTCCTAGGCTTGCACAAAAGCCAAAATGCTGAAAAGACAGGCAGCATCGTGGCAGATAGACACCATTTTTCCCTCATAGAGCGATTGATGGCATTTGAAACCCAAAGGCAGCCAAAGAGAGTTTGTATTGGTGGCAGAATTGCCTTTGCTTTCTTCCATAGCACTTAAGCGTCATTTTAAGCCTGAGGCAGGAAAGACTTGCACTGACCTGCTCTGACTGGAATTATGTTGACTGTTTCCCATTCCAAAAGTATAAGGCAGGATCCTTCTGCTTATCAATCAAGCAGATTGCAGACTCAAATTTCCTCTTCCGGGCAGTATTGGGTTTGTTCATTGTGTGCCGTGACAATGTAATTTCAAGAGAAACCTGCAGTTTGGATTCCTTTTTTTTGTTTTGTTTTGTTTTTCTCTCCCACCCTTTTTGCTTGTAATCAACATTCTTCGGCTTCCAGAAATTGCCCCAAAGGCTGCTAGAAACAGTGTCCTTGGGAGGCCTCAAATTCAGCCTGGGCTTCTCTCTTGTAGTGAAGTCCTACAAATGTTCTTGCCAGGAGAGAAAAGGCACAATTAAGCAATGTCTATAGGGGACAATTGCCCTTGGCATTCATGATTACAAGCATGGCATACTGACTTTAGGCTCAGTATGTAACTGAGTACATACTCAGTAGTAACAAGATTTGTTGAGAGCAATGGCAGGAGAAACTTTAGAGATGCGTGGTGTGGCAAAAGCTCCCATGGGAGAACATGACTTTGCTACTTTTAGCACATGGTTCTCTATGCTTCAATGCTTCCTTGTGTAGCTGCGTTCTTTTCAGTCATACTTTTGCCTATGTGCTGCCTTAAAAGAAGACATTAGTTATGAGTTTACCCGCCATAACCTGGTCCATTATTTTATTTGTACCAGGCAGATAATAATCAAAACATGAATTATTGGAGACCATTTTTAGAGACCAGTTTCTTTGTGCTCTTTCCAGGTATCTGTGGACACTGTGATTATGTTATCATTACATCATTCTGCAGATGGGTACAAATTAGTTGATTTCTGTCATTTGCACAATGACATCATGACACGCAAGATGTCACTGCTCCATCTTGCAAACATCCATGTTGTTATTATATTGTTATTAATTGTTATTTAATTGTCATGTAATTGTTATTTGATGTGTTTTTATCTGCTGTGCACCGCCCCGAGTCCCTTTCTGGGAGAGGGGGCGGTATATAAATTTAATAAATAAATAAATAAATGTTTGCAACATTTCCTTTAAAAGAAATCCCTTTTTAAAGGGATTCCATGCCTGTGCACCAGCCCTCAAAATAAATTAGTTTACTTCGCTTTTATTTCCTTTGTAGACCAGTACAAAAAAGCAAGGTCACAACCATTCCAAATATAGCAGTAGGAGAAATAAAATATATTAGTAAGATAAAATAGAAGATTACTAGAATAAATACTGCTATAATGTAAACTATAATACCTGGGGAAACATATAAAATTTCAATCTGTAAAGTAAAGACTATAAGTAAACTAGATAACATTAGATCAGTGGTTCTCAACCTTCCTAATGCTGCGACCCTTTAATACAGTTCTTTATGTTGTGGTGACCCCCAACCATAAAATTATTTTCATTGCTACTTCATAACTGTAATTTTGCTACTGTTATGAATTGTAATGTAAATATCTGATATGCGGGATGTACAGTATTTTTATTGTTACAAATTGAACATAATTAAAGCATAGTGATTAATCACAAAAACAATATGTAATTATATATTGTGAAATACTTATTTCTAATTACAAAGTAATGAAATTTTGTCTTGAAGCATGGTGTAGCATGGGTAACAGTCTTAATACCACAACAGTAAACTACATTACTACATTTTGCGACAGTATGCATAAAAAGCCAACATCAAGGTTGAGGTTTTTAAGGTTGAGACTGCTTTTTTCCCACCAGATCAGAAATTCTCAGGGCAGTCTTTGCAAGAGTACAATGAGGATCATCTTCCACAACAAGTCTACTTCTGTATTGATAACCAACAAGCTGGAAAACCCTGTTTCACAAAGATATGTTTCTGGCAATGGAAGAAGAAGGCGCAACACAGTCCTAGACAGAACAGGATATGACAGCAAACACTTGATCCAGAATTTTGTAACTGGTATTGTAGAGAAATCAGTTCTCGCTGCATCATTGTTAATAAGTTCAATGAGTTCCTCTTGTGCTGTCTCAGGAACATCTTCAACTTTGACCGTGAATGGGTTTCTGACAAGTTCAAATGGGTTGTCAGGAGATTTGGAAAGTACGATGAAATTTCGTCTGCAAGCATGTGCAAGTGTTCTTTCACAGAAATTATCATCGTAATCCTTTTGTCTGGTTCAATGTCATGTTCCTCAAAGAAAGCAGATAAGTAGACAACAATTTAGGTAAATGTTATTTTCATCCAATTTTTTTTTTTTTTTTTGCCAAAGCTGAAGTTTCATTTGGAATGATTGGATCTTTTCAGACAAATCGAGGCATGTTGCATTTGGTCCTTGCAGTGATAAATTTAACTCTTTCAAGATGGCAAAGATGTCAACCAAGTAAGCTATTTTCTGCAGTTCACTTTTATCTCTGAAAAGTGCTTCGAACTGCGGTCTTGCTTTCTGATTAAAAATCATTTCGAGTTCATCATGAAGCTCAAAACATGTTTTAAAACTTTTCCTCTCAACAACCATCTCACTTCAGTGTGAAATATCTGAGCATTGTTCAGCACATCCAACTAGTTGCACAGTCGTGAAAACAGCCTACTGTTTAAAGTGCTCGCTTTTATGAAATTGACACAACTTATGATGCTTTTCATTATTCTTGCAACTCTTGTGGCAGCGTTTTCATTGCTAATATTTGCCGATGAATCATACAGTGAGTTCTGATGACTTTTGGTGACTCATTCAGTACCAAATGTTGAAATCCAGATCTACATCCTAGCATAGCTGGAGCACCATCAGTGCAAATACCACAAACCTTTCCCCAAGAGACCTTATGCTCTTTCAGAAATGAACCAACTGCGTCAAATACATCATGTGAAGTAGTTGTCATTTCAAGAAGTTTGCAAAAAAGAAACTGATCTTTAAAGTCGCCATTATTAATATACCTCACATAAACCAGTAACTGTGATCAGTTTGCAATATCTGAAGATTCATCAAGCTGGATACTAAATATTGGAAGTGGAGCAGATTTAATTTCCTGGATTACCTGATCAAAAATATCAGCAGACATCATTC
>JAEANM010024117.1:0-11219 GCA_017656035.1 Myanophis thanlyinensis
ACATGGGCAAACTACGGCCCACGGGCCACATCCAATTTATATTAGTTCACACAAACACACCATTCTCCTATTCTGGCAGGTCCCTCTGTCAAATTTTAGAAACCATTGTGGCCCGCGAGTCAAAAAGTTTGCCCACCCTTGGTTTAGCAGGATTCACTGAACCCAGTATTGATAAGTATCTATGGAGAACAAGGTAGATTTTAGTAAAAAAGGAACAAAAAAAAAATCACTGTCTTGTTGAAGGACACAATTAAAAATCAATGAACTAATTGTCCATATTCTTTAGCTTACTTAAGTCCACCACACTGAAACTCATACAATGAATTGCCAGCTGATAGTGCCAGTGATGGTAAGTGTTTGTTTGTCTCTTTGACTTCTTTGAATTGGCCCGACAGATTCTGATGAAATCTTTCCAGTTCTTGCAACATTTGATCTGTTGCTATGGCCCACAAATTCAAAATGCATACAAGGGGAAAAAAAACTGAGGAAAGTTTCCAAAGAGCAGTGTTATTTGAGTATTTATATCCTGTGAATAAACACAAATCCTTTATAAGAATTCTATCTTGTTGGAAATGGATTTCTCATCTGGTAGACATTGGACTGGGTAGGTCGATAAAGAAATGTGCACAGTAATGCTTGTAAGAAATGTACAGTGAACTAGATTCTTTGCTTTAGGTCACATGCTTTTAAATATCAAATCTAATACGTGATCACAAAAAAAATCTAACAACCAGAAGGAAGATCCTGAAAAACCTAATATGTCTTATAGGGAACTGTCACCACTCCATTTCAAGAATTTCCCTCATAATAGACTGGGAAGTATGAAACAGTAGCCTTAGGATCACATGTGGGATGAGAAATAGCTGTATTCTGATTTCTTGAATCATGCTTCTGCCCAAGAATTGTTTTGCAGCATTTCCTTGATTTGCTTTATCAAAAAGTCAAGGAGTATCACAGATGCAAAGTTTCAGGAGGCATCACAGATGAAGGAGGAGGCAAATCATCACATGAAGTATTCTAGTTTCAAGAAATGTATCAGATCCCATATTACCGAAGATTATGTCAAAATTAAACTGCAAGAAGAATAGTGATCATCAAATCAACCTTTGATTCAGAGGTGCATTCTGGAGATATTTCAAGTCACAGTGATCAGTCATGGTCTGTGGTCTGCTGGGAATTTCCTATGAATACCTCCGAGTTTGAAATATCACTCTAACAGCAGACAACTCTGTGCTAGTTAGTATATATTGAAACAGTACATGGGAGGAAATGAAGGCTGGGATTCCCAGGAACTTGTAATTATATGGCTTCTTCTGCTACCTCTGATATACCTATATCTACCACTGAGGGTTATATGGGGTGAGGATGGGTTGGGTGAAAGCCCTCTTCATTTTTTCAAAATCTATCTGTCCCTAAATGTCCCAGGCAAATGGTTTTTTACAAAATAGCAGCTATGAATTAAGTAGAACCAGATATTGATACATAATATTGATTGGCAAAGGCCATTCGCCTCTGGAAGTCTTTGCTTTCTTGATGAGGCTACCAAAAGAAACTGGCTTCCATCTTTGTCAAGTCTATTTGAACGCCTTCAGATTAAATTTGATGATGCAGGGAAATCAGAGGGGATTACTTGAAATTCATACTACTAAAATTTGGCACAAATCTCCCATAAGGCTCAACAACATCGCCTATGCATGCTGTACATGTTTCTGGGTAAGGGGAATAAATTACAGCAAAATAACATCCAGATAAGATAAGAAATTGGTCCATGAAATCCCAGAAATGTTGCTCATCAAGTACTGGGAAAACTGGGAAAGCTCTATAGAGACTGTGCAAAACAACTGTACACTCAAAATTGTCATATTGGATAGGAAATAGTTGTTTTTTTTTACTAATCACTTTCAGATTTGCCCTCCTGAGAAATCGTTTGGTGGAAATCCAGGCCTTTTGGAGGTACTCAAAGAGTTCCAAAATCAATTGGAAAGAGCATCTATTCCAGAGTATGATCTGGATGACTTTTTAAAATGGAAAAATATAGAGCTGCAACGGATGGCAGGAAAGAATGGGTGATTGTTCTTTTTAATGTTTTTGAGATGAAGTTCCTCAGCGCTGCCAATGCAGATTCCAAGAGGCAGTAAATCTGAATGAAGGAAATTTGATATTGGGTCAATAGTTGGGAGGGATTGTGGGAAAGCCGGGGATGAAGTGTATGAATGTTCATCTGATTCCTTCGGCTGAAAAATGAAAAAAAGCATTTCAAAGAAAACTCTTAATTAACTCACTATAACCAAGAGTGTTACAATTTTCAAGAACACTTAAAGTCTAATATGAAAGAAATTCTACTGAAATCCATTATGTTCTTGCTTACTTGGCCAACCAAATGAGATGGGATGTAACAATAAGGTAATCACAGGGAAGGCAAATAATTAGCCTCTTGCTTCCTGAACAAATGAGTCAGTCAGTCCACTTTTGGCAGAAGCCATTTTCTTTCTTGTGTCCTGTTAGGGCCTCAGAATGGAAGCTGGAACATGCTCTTTACATCATGGGGGTGTGAAACTTACTGTTCTATTTGACCAAACAGCTTGAACTCATGAAACTAAAGCCATGCTAAATCCAACAGTGGAAGGAAGTAGGAAACTAAAGAATTCCAATTATTTTGAGTGTCCAGCCAGGTTCATTCTCACATGGTCTGTTATCCCTATAATTGCACTAGTCAATAATAGTCTTCTGATGGTGGTTTCCAAAATTATGGGGGGAGGGGGGGGCTTTATGGAGTGTCAAGGCATATCATGTTCACTGTCAAACTTCAGGTCCATGAAGCTGCTACTTGGCTGATAGCCAATCAATATGCCAGATTACCTGCAACATACAGTAATAATATATAGGCATTACTGGTGCTATTTGGGCTAACTGGACATCAATCTTTTCCTGATCCAAAAGTCCAACTAAGTCACACAAAGTTAACATCTTGAAGGAATGGGAGAGTTATTTTGGCTGAATATTTGAAAGTGAAATTATGCTGGCTCTTATTTTTTACTTGAGTTGGTCCTGATTTTGGTGATGGTGGGTATAACTGGGATCTTGATTGTTATTGTTCCAATTATTCATCAGTATAGACAAAAATGAACCAAGTGAGGTTGTCCTTGAATGAGTCCATCAATGTGATCTCATTCCTATTCAAACTGTGGATCAGATGTTGAAAGTCCTTCACATATATGCAATTGTCCAGAATAACCTTCTCATGTTAGCTGGCAGTTGCTATTTTGCTTGAATCTTCCAATATTACCTTTAACTTATGAACTTGTCAAAATTGATAACATAATGCTTTCTTGCAGAAGCAACAGAGCAGCCCATTTTACAGTTGGCCCAGATAAGCAAACCAAAATCTTAAAGATAAAAGAACATATATAGAATACAGTATGTTAAGAGTGCAAGAAACTAGCAAAAGGATCCATCACATTTTTCAAGAGTAATCACTGGACATATCTGATGTAGTAACAAGGAGGTGGTTAGTTTTATTGAAATTACATAGCATCAAGCCAAGCTATCTGTTGAAAGAAGCATATTCTCAATTGCATATGCTCAAACTTCCAGTTTCTCCAATTTGGTCACTTAGTCTGAAAGAGGGAAATTTTCATTTCTGAGGTTAGAAACAATCTGTTTTATGTATTTCAAGCATCCAGTATCCATTCACTGTTGGCTATATTTCTTCCGATTTTACTACCTAGATTGTAGTATTCACCTCCTATTCAACTTTATTTCCTCTTATATAATCAATTCTTACTGGCAGGAACCAAAAGGAGAAGAAAGATGCTTTTATATACAACTTTTTAACTTATTTTGATATTCATTCCTCACAAAAAAACCACATTCTTTTCTTCCAGCATATACACATCTTAAATTTTTAAAATTCATTTTCCCAGCTTTAATACATATTCTACCAGAGTGAACAAATTCCTCTTCATTCTAGTTTTCTAGGATGCAAATGCAATTTATAGTCATTCACTGTCACAAATAACTATCTTGATCTTTGATACACTGATGTTCTTATATTCCTCTTTGTACTGTAAATACAAATTTACTCTATACAACATTCACTGCATATAATTTGGGTTCTCAATTGATAACATGGTATTATCTGCATGGAAACCATTCATAACTACAACCAATACACATGTAATGTCTTATACATTTATCCATAAATATATTAAACACGGGATGTTGTACATTTCTCTAACTTTGTTAATGCATAATGTTGAACTATTTACTAAACTTCCCCCCCCCCCCCTTCATACTTTAATTTTATCATACAGAAACATTCAGGAACCAACTTCACAGTCACACAAAACAATGCAAAATAGCTTACATTACATTGCACCATTCTCTAGATTAGAGAGATTTCTGGCTTTCCAGTCTGGCAGAGTGGGAGGGTATGGTCTTGCGCGAGTAGCAGGCATTCCAGCCCACCACGCATGCAAAATGGAGCGTACACACACATGCTCGCTGCTTGTACAAGCAGGGATGCACATGCATTAGCCTGCCACTTTTGTGGTCCGGTTCCAAACAGCTCAAAACCTGGTAGTGGGCTGCAGCCTAGAGGTTGGGGACCCCTGCTCTAAATTAATAAAAATACAATAAGTTTTTTTTTCTCACATTCATATACTGCTCAATGACCAGCTGAAGAGCAGATATTTCCATATAATCTTAGTGGCACAAAGCTGCACTGCATTTTGCAAATTCTGCTCATTCCCACTGTTGACACCCACATCTTGTATTTTTTTTTCAATTTTCTAGGCACACTTAACAAACTAATCTTATTTTGCCATTCAATCTTTAACAGTAATGGTAGTCCCCAACTCCAAAGCTGCCTCACACACATGGTAAAAAAATTCACTTTTGCTCCATAAGCAATTCACAATCACATATCTATAGCTAATCATCTATACATCTATACTGTATTTTTCCTTTTCTTCAACACTAATATTTGTAGAATTCATTTCCATTCTGCTCGAGTGTATCATTCCCATACCAATCATACCTTCATCATTTCATTTTCATCCCAAATCACTTAATTACTTTTATTTTTAATTTCATATATCCCACTGGCACTCTGTTTTAAGCTCTCATCATTTCTTTCTCAAACAACTTTTTATTTTCATCAAAACTATTCTGTATTTTCTCTCTTCTAATCTCAACTATTCCTATCTTTCTTTGACTACTTTCTATGAAACCATCCTTTTCTCTGTACATAGTATATAATATCTTCTCATCTTAATTTCTACAGTAATCATACATGCTTACAATTTGTTCTCATCTACATCATTACATCAATTATCCTTTTTTGTATTTCTCATTGATGTACTTCCATAAGTGTTCGTGACAAAAAAAATATTTTTTGCTCTTTTCCAAGTAGGTTTCTCACTTTATTTCATGTTCATTTGCCACATATTCTATTGGGGAACTAATCTATCTTCTAATACAACTTCAGACAGAATTGTACTTTTCTGCAATCCTTGTACCATTCATTAATTCTCCTAATCTTATAAGTGATCAAATCAATAAAACTTTTAGGTTTTTTATTCATTCCTTTGCCATGGATACATATGAATGAAATCATGTTTTAACAACCAACAGCCTTTTTTCCAAGCAAATACTTATAGTCACCACTGTCACTCATTCTTGATTCTTCAAAAGGCACCTTTAATTTTTTCTGTACTCTTATCTTGTTCTTACCCATATTATTTGACAAAATACTTTTCTCCTGGTTTGCATTCATTTATAACATTATACAGTTTTTCCTATTTTCATATCTGGTTCTTCATTTATCACCATTCACTGAAGCATAATATGCAATAGACACCAGCTTATGGATTCTTACTTAGAAATACACTCAAAACAAACTAGTTAAAAATTACACAATTGAATTTTTTTGTTCTCTTGAAAATATGGAAATTCTTATTTTGTTTCAGATCTCTTCAGGTTAAATAAGGAAATGCCAAAACAATGGGTAGCAGGACTAAAAATACCCTGTTCAAGTTATATCTAAGAGTGACAATTTCTCTCCCTCACTATCACTCTATTTTTGTTCGTAAAAATACTTTGGTTGTAATTCAAAGACTGAAAAACTCTAGAAACTCAATTGTGAAAGAGAGGAGATCAAGCAAGAGCAAAACAAGGAGAATTGACAAAACTATTGTTATTTAACTCATCACCGTCAAACTCCATCACTACTATTCCAACTTAAAACAATTAATTTAAAACCAGCCACATAATGGGACACTCACATCACAATTGGCTCTTCCACCATTGCCACATCTCTGCTCTCTCAGTGTCTGTGAATAAGAGAGAAAAGAGATCACATTGGGTAGGTTGGTTTGGACTTACCTAAGACCATCCCTACATAAGCAAATCATTTAGTATAAGAAAACAAACCTAAATGAATATTTCCTTCTCTTCTTTGCTACAATTTCAAAAAATGTTCAAACTTATATCTCCATTTTATGAACTTCAGCTTGTCATGGTGCCTGAACTCATGAAAAATGTGGCAATCCATTAGCAATAAGAATGTAATGATTTTATACTTTATATAAGTGATTTGTTTCTATTATCTATTGTGATGATTAATCACACTTAATGGCTAATGACTTACCTTTACATAGCAGTCTCACTAAAATGGAAAGTGGATTATTTCATGATCAAATAAAAGAATACAGGAGGGGGAGGAAAGCATTATCTACAACAAGAATGCTTTCATTCATACTTGTTACCCACATGCTGGGCCCACATTTATAAAAAAAAAATGCTTACCAAATGCTTGAATTCTGCAGAAAGGCTTCCATTGTTGGATTCCTCCATGTTCATCACCTTAGTATTTGTTCCCAAGATATTAAACTTCCGGGATCTTGATAAGCCAAAGATAGGTACACTTTTAGACAGTCTAAGCAATTATTAAAACAGCAACACCCTAAACAAAGAACAACAAGCTAGGCCCTCCCAAGGCGCTTTGGGAATCACATATCTGAGATCCATCAGTAATTTCCCAAAGGTAGTATTTAAAATGTGACATCTAAACTTACCCCCGGAGAGCAGCCACTTCACCAGAATCCCTGGAAGAAGGGAATAAATGTGCATCATAAAATCAGGAGAAAATGGGTATATTGATACTACTACATAAAAATACGAACAAAAGAAAGGCTGACGTTTTAAATTTAATATAAAATGAGCATTTGAACATACTTGTCAATGCAAACTTTGATTTTCAGCTGATAATTCAGTTCGGGAAACTTAACTAATAACCTACAGAAGAGAAAATAAATATTAACTTCTGAAAACATGTCTCTCCCTACTCCTGCTCATCAGTCACACACGCACACACACACAGAATCTGTAATTTATCTGATCCAAACTAGACTAAACTGATGATGGGAGGACCAGCAGCTGTTCACTGACATTAGCATAAACCCCAGTAGGAAAATGACACTTATCCTGACATAAGGCAAAAAGGATCCATTATACCCACCACTATTTATTTGACATTCTTACTTGCAATTTGCAAGTGTGGAGATAGGTAACTATGTAGATCCCTTATCTTTATCTAAAACAATTTGAGTAGTTCTCAAGACAGCTTCAGTGACTTCTTCAATTATGCACAGCACTTACAGAATAGCAGAGTTCTACTCTATTCTACTCCAACCCCCTACTCAAACAGGAGATCCTGCACCACTTCTGACAAGTGCCTGTCCAATCTCTTCTTGAAAGCCTCCAGTGATGAAGCACCCACAACTACTTAACGCAACTTCTGTTCCATTGGTTGATTGTTCTCACTGCCAGAAAATTTCTCCTTATTTCTAGGTTGAATCTCTCCTTGATCAGTTTCCAACCGTTGTCTGGCCTTTGGGAGTTCTGGAAAATACATTGTCCCCCCCCTCCTCTCTGTGACAGCCCACCAGATATTGGAACACTGCTTTTATGTCACCCCTGGTCCTTCTCTTCACTTTTCCCAGTTCTTGCAACTTGGAAAAACCTACATAACCCCTCTTTGCCCTTTGTAAAATACATTTTGCAAATTATAAAATAATTTATAAAGATTGAAGAATTCATTTTTTCTGATGAAGAGTTTAGGTTATTTTAAATAAGTATGCTTAATTTAGAATGTGTTTGGCCTTGTTTTTAGCACCCTCCTTCCTACTTCAAATTGTCTGTGAGCAGAAAACTCACCGTACTTTCGTTGTAAATTGTACTCCAGTTTTGATAACAAGAGGACGGTCTGGATGCATGGGCATACAGGGCTGCCGCTCTACCACAAAAGCACTGTTAAAAGCAAAGGGAAGTGGTGATTAGTGGAGGAATTGTAAAAAAAAAAAAGAAGTGTTTAGTTCAAATTTACAAATTCACTGAAAAGTTACAACAAGAATACTTAACTGCATTTTTAAGCAAAATAGTCAGATGTGTTGGGGTTCATATTACTCCAAAACTTATATTTCTCAAATGAAAAACAAAATGCATCATCAGTCTGAAAAATATATGTTTCAAGGTAAAATGCAGAGTGGATATTGTGCAATTTTTCATGTATTTTTTTAAAATTGCAGATTAATGCAGTAATTGTACAGGACATAGTTTTGAATAAGTAACTGTAAAATACTCTGTTCTCAGGGGTGTGCCTGGCTCTTTCTCTTCTAATTTTCCAAGTTGGACAAGACTGTCTTGTATGAGCTCTCATTTGATGTTAATTTTGGCTGAAGTGTGTATAGTATTTGTTTATTTGGTTTTAATTTTTGGACTCTTATAAACTTCCAGGAATGAGCTTTGTGCTATTTATTTACTATATAAATAGTATATAGTATACTATATAAATAAATAGACAAACTTGTGGTTGATTATAAGTAGTCAATTTCTATGTGCAATATTTCAGCACTCTGATTGCATAAAACTTGATCTTTTCTATGTACCCAAGACAAATGGGCGGTACCTCTTCATGAGATTCCTGAATAATTCCACAATGCGCTCTTCCAGCAATGGCCGATGTTGAACAATTGGGTCCCCCTTATAAGAAACCTTCTGCTGCAGCTCCTCAAGTTTCTTAATCTGCTGACGTGTTTGAAGTTGTGACTCAGCCAAGGATGTTATCCTGGGTTGAAGGGAAGGAATGGAATAATAATGAGAAAAACTGTTATACCTTATGTTAACATCACAGTTGAACAACTGTACTTTCTACCTAAGGCAGCCATCTTAACTACCGTATTTTCTCCTTGATTCTAGATAAAATTATACAATTTATACAATCACCTAGCTAAGCTAGGAATGGATATCCTGCAGTTCTAGCACATCCATTTGTCAAGTAAGATGGGAGTATAGGAATCTGAATGATCTAAGTGTACTAATAATGTCAACTCTACAATAACTTTTAAAATGGAGAGACTGTCCACCACATTTTCTATTCCTGAATATTTTCTATGCATTTCAATGACCTTTTCATTTGGAAGGTGGATTAGAAAGAGCCTGCATTGACAATATATTCTCATTTTATAACTTTACTGAAAGATTACTGGCAACAAGTTGTGCAAACAAAAAAGCAGCCAGAAGCCATTCTTACCAGTTCTCCAGACGATCAAGGCAGATGTTGGGTGGTCCACCAATACATGCAATCTGCTGTCTCCTCTTCCAGTCAGCCAGTTCCTCATCCACCAACGTTTTCTGCACATATTCCATGGCAGATAAGAGACCAGCCAGTTCACTCACAATCCCCTTTGAGAGGAAGAAACAGGAATGTTGACAATTCTTTTCTGTTCTTATTCATCATCTCAAGTTCAAATACAGTAGACCTTGCTTAATGTATATTGTTCAGTGACCTTTTGAAATTACACCACCACTGAATAGACTTATGACTGGTCTTCCAAGTTCCAAACATTACAATGGCTTGGCGGTCAGTGAACAAAATTCAGGTCCATTCAGGGTCTCCTGCACGTTCAACCACTTTTTAGCTACCTTCCACCTGCTGTGGCCAACTATCTCCATTGTTCCACCTTCTTTCATGCTGGTGCCACCAGAGCATCTTTTGCACTTCATCCAGGGCCTCCCTGGCCAGGAATTTTTTTTGCAAAAGAAGAACCTTGCTAGAAGGATTTCTTTTGTGCTGGAATAGCTAGGGCCTTCTTTGACTGCCTTTTAAAACTTTGCAGGAAGGCCACACGTGATTTGGACAAGGGTCTTATAAAATTTGAACAAGAGTAGGGGAAGCTAGTAGCTGCCAGATTAGGTGTTGATCAGCAGAAACAGGAAGAAGACAACGAAGGGCAGTAAGGGGCCACAAGGACAGCAAGCATTGGGTGGCAAGGTTGGCAGAGGGAATGGCAGAGTCGGGGAAGAAATAGGTAGGTGGAGGAAAATAAAAAGAAGGCAGTCCCTTATCTTACCAGAGCTTGGAGATGGGAGGGAGCTACTTGGATTGGGGTGGGTTCCAAGCTAACAACCGATGGAATTTGGATACTGATAGCAATGGTGACTGCCAGGATTGTGATTGCAAAGTAATGTGGTCATTACTTAGCAATGGAAATTCTGTAACATTGCTTAGCGATGGAAATTCCAATTCCAGGTGCCACCGTAACTCAAAGATATCTGTATATTTTTATCAATTGAATATGATATTTAAATATGAGTTATCTCCAAACTTACACTCAGAGCATAGAGAAAAACTGGTTACCGGTAATCACAAATGATGTCGTTTGATTTCAATGAGTATAAGAATGACTAAGTCCAGATTTATCATAATAATGATAAATGATACCTCCTCCAATGTTTGAGCCACTTAGAAAGAAATATTGGACAAATTTAATCATAATAAACTAACATTCTTTAGAATTCTACTTTAATATGATAAATCTTTATGAATTTAGTGTAAAATATGATAACTAGGATCTCTGATTTGAAGAATCAGAAGTCAAGAACAAATTCTGATTTAGATTTCTAGCTTGTTAAGAGAGAAGCAAACTATGGTTCATATTGCAGTAAACAAACCCACAAACAGAACTTCCCATTTGATTTGTCTCTCCTACTAGGCACAACAAGTTTAGCAACTTTTATGTTAATGTATAGCTACCAGTAATTTAATTTTAATTTTATTAAATTTCTATACCGCCCCTCTCCCGATGAACAGCCGATAAAACAGTACAATAATACAAATTTAAGATCACTTTAAAATTAATTAAATTAGTAGGCTGATT
>JAEANM010024119.1:0-11218 GCA_017656035.1 Myanophis thanlyinensis
TGGGAAGGTGGGAATCAGATGCAATCATGGATCTTGGAAGGAGGGTTAGGGGTAGTTGGGAAGGGAAATTAGATGCACCCACAATTTCTGGTGGCAAGCAGTTCCACTTGTGAATTATCCAAACCCTTTGCCTTCATTCCAGGTTGCTTCTCTCCTTGATGAGTTTCCATCCATTGTTTCTAATCCAGCCTTTGGGTGCTTTAGAAAATAATCCTCTTTGGGGCAGCCCCTAAAATACTTGAATGCTGCTCTCATGTCCTTTTCTTTTTTCACTCAAAGGATTTCACACATAGAGAAGAAAGCTAAGGGGCTTCAACCTGACCCTGCACTGATGGGGCAAAACCAGTTTCAGATGACCCATTAACACCAGATAGGAAGAGTGGCCATCCAGGGGCAAAGAGGTCTTGTTGCCTTTCCCCAAAGATCTTTACAACACCCCCCCCCTTTTCCCCCTACCGCCTGACAGGCTTTAGCAAGCCCTGCCCTGAAAAGACTATATGACCTCTGAGGTGCCCCCTCCTCCTCCTGTGGCTGCTGGTCAAGAGAAACACCTGCGAACCTGGATCTGGACATGGAGTGTGGAATGAGGAGCGGGGAGCACGTGGGCACCGACGCAACGAAGGAGAAATAGCCGGCTATTAACCTAGCAAGACAGGCAGGTGACCGAAGGAAGCCCCCCCTTGCCCCCCCCCCCCCCCGCAGAGGGGATCCGGACTCCGCACCGGTCCGGGAGGCGAGCGAAGCGCTCTCCTAGGGCGGGCCGAGGTCCACGGGGGTCGGAGCGGGGCACTTCGGGGGACCCGGCCGCCTCCTGCACCCGCTCCCTCCCCCCCCCACAATCCCAGCAGGAGCAGGCCGGAGGGGGCGGTGGGGGGGGAGAGAAGGGGCCTCTGAATAGAAGCCCCCCGCCCCCAATCGCCCCCCCCGCTGCGTGCAAAGGAGCTGAGGGGGCGTAGGTGGGGGCCGCAGAGGAGACACCCCCCCCAAGGGAAGCCCCGAGGAGGCTCTCGGGGCACCTTCCCGGGCTGGGAGTGGGACGCGAGGCGCGGCTGGAGGGTCTCCCGGTGGGGAGGGGGCGGGGGGGCTGGGACGCCCCCAGGAGGCACCCGCAACGCCCCTCCCCCCTCCCGAGGCCGGACTCCATTTCCCAGCCTGCTTCGGGGGCCCTCCTTCCCTCCCGCCCCTCCCTTGCTTTGTTCTCGCGAGAGCGGTGCCCTTCTCGCTCTGCCTGTCCCGGCCGGCTTCGGGGCCCCCTGCGCGGGTGACGTGGCGCGCGGGGATTGGGCGCCGGGGCGGCGTGGGCGGGGCGGGCGCACGCGGCCGCAGCTGTTCCGCGGAGGGAGGGAAGGCAGGAAGCCGGATCGGAGGAAGGAGAATCCGCCGCTGCCGCGATGCCGTCCGACCTGGCCAAGAAGAAGGCGGCCAAGAAGAAGGAGGCGGCCCGCAGGAAGGAGGCCGGCAAGGCCAGGCCCAGGCCCGGCAGGGGGCCCGACGAGGAGGACGAGGGAGGCGACGGAGGAGGAGGGGAGGCCAACGGGCGCCCGGATGAGCCCGGTAGGGAGGGGGGAGGGAGAGGGGGGAGGAGGGACGGTGGGGCAGGGAGGGGGAGGGGGGAGGGAGAGGGAGGCACCAGGGATGGGGGGGGGACACGAGGGGGGGGAGGGAGAGAAAGGCCGATGGGGGGGGGGCTGAGCGGTGGCTTATTTCTAACCCCCCCCCCCCCCCAACAAACCGGGCAGAGCTGGATGAGGCTTCGCGGGCACTGGAGGCCTTTGAGCTGAAGAAGGCAGCCGCACGGGCAGTGACCGGCGCCCTGGCCTCGCACCCCAACAGCACTGACGTCCATGTGATCAGCCTCTCACTCACCTTCCACGGCCAGGAGCTGCTCAGTGACACCCGGCTGGAGCTCAATTCGGGCCGCCGCTACGGCCTCATCGGGCTTAACGGCACTGGTAAGATGCCCCGGCCTGGAGGGAAGGCGGGCGTGAGCGGTGGGGCTGGGGCTGCTGCTGCAGCAGTGCCCACCTCTCTCTCCTCTCTCTCTGTCTCTCTGTCTGCAGGCAAATCCATGCTGCTTTCGGCCATCGGGAAGCGGGAGGTGCCGATCCCCGAGCACATCGACATCTATCACCTCACGAGGGAGATGCCTCCCAGCCAGAAGACGCCGCTGCAGTGCGTGATGGAGGTGGACACTGAGCGGGCCATGCTGGAGCGGGAGGCCGAGCGCCTGGCGCATGAGGACGGTGAGATTCCATGGCTCAGCTGCCTGGTGGGCTCTTTGCCAGGAGTCAAGGGCCCCGGACTCTGGCTCAGGCTGCCCTTCGTCCTCCTCTCCCCACAGCTGAATGCGAGAAGCTGATGGAGCTGTACGAGCGGCTGGAGGAGTTGGATGCTGACAAGGCGGAGGCGCGAGCCTCACGGATCCTGCATGGCCTGGGCTTCTCCCCCGCCATGCAGAGGAAGAGCCTGAAGGACTTCAGCGGCGGCTGGCGGATGCGGGTGGCGCTCGCCAGGTGAGTTTGGTACTGGCTCTTCCCCCTCTCCTCCCAGGAACTCATGAACGGCCTTCGGCTCCCTCTTTCCCATTTCTGTGACGGGTCTTTTTCCACAGGGCGCTCTTCATCCGGCCCTTCATGCTGCTGCTAGATGAGCCCACCAACCACCTTGACCTGGATGCTTGCGTGTGGCTGGAAGAGGAGTTGAAAACGTGAGTCGGGGAGGGAATTGCTGCCTTGGGGGGGAGCCTTCAGCCGGTGGGGAGCTAACCTCTGGCCTTCCTGTTGCAGGTTCAAGCGCATCCTCGTCCTGATATCACATTCCCAGGACTTTCTGAACGGCGTCTGTACCAACATCATCCACCTACACAACCGTAAACTCAAGTACTACACGGTAAGTGGTGGTGGGGTTAACTCCTGTCCAGGCAGCACTCTCCCGAAAAGAGGGGGGGGGGCTATTTTCGGTGGTTGGACCTGCAACACCTCTTCCTCTTTACAGGGCAACTACGATCAGTACGTGAAGACCCGGGTGGAATTGGAGGAGAACCAGATGAAACGGTTCCACTGGGAGCAAGATCAGATTGCCCACATGAAGGTAACTGAGGCACAGGACTTTGGAATCATTCTGGCTCTGGCCGGGTGGCGTCTGGCGCCTCAAAGAAAGTCTTCCTTCCTTACAGAATTACATCGCTCGCTTTGGACACGGCAGCGCCAAATTAGCCCGCCAGGCTCAGAGCAAAGAGAAGACCCTCCAAAAGATGATGGCTTCTGGGCTGACCGAAAGAGTCATCAATGATAAGGTTAGGGTTCCGGGCGGGATTGGGCCCAGGCGGCCCTGAGTACGAAAGGAAAGTGGTGCCAAGAAGGCCGTGCTACTCCTGTCTCTCCAGACGCTCTCCTTCTACTTCCCTTCGTGCGGAAAGATCCCTCCTCCAGTCATCATGGTGCAGAACGTGAGCTTCCGCTACAGCAAAGACGGGGTGAGTAGGTGGAATGGAGGGAGGAGGAAGAGAGAAGATGGGATTGCGAGCCTTTCTCGGTTGCTTCCCACCAGCACTGGATCTACAACAACCTGGAGTTTGGCATTGACCTGGATACGCGTGTGGCTCTGGTGGGACCCAATGGGGCTGGGAAGTCCACGCTGCTCAAGCTCCTGACCGGAGAGGTAATTACTACACACACAACACTCACCACCCTGCAGTTGTTTTAGTGGGTGGCCGAGCTCTTCCTTTCCGCAGCCACCTCAAATGCTGCCTCTTCCTTTCCAGCTACTCCCAACGGACGGCATGATCCGGAAGCACTCGCACGTCAAGATTGGTCGCTACCACCAGGTGGAGTTGGGGGCCACTCCCGGGAGGCCTTTCTGGGCTTGGATGGTCACTCTGGGTGGTGGTGTGGGGGACCCCTGTTCTGGTAGCCAGACCTCTTGCCACCCCCGAGACTCCCAGGGAAGGCTTTTCAGAGGTGGGTGGACAGAGACCTCTTGTTCTAACAGAGCCCCCCCTTCCCTCCCCCCAGCACCTGCAAGAGCAGCTGGATCTGGACCTCTCTCCGCTGGAGTACATGCTGAGGTGTTATCCGGAGATCAAGGAGAAGGAAGAGATGCGGAAGATTATCGGCCGCTACGGGCTGACCGGGAAGCAGCAGGTGGGCTGATCCATCTGCTGAGGGAGGGGCAGGGGTGGGATTCAAATAATTTAACAACCGGTTCGCCCAGGGTCAGGTTGGCTCATGGGAGGCCTGGCCCATTCCCATCCTCCAGCTCTGCCGCACGTGCAGGACGAGTCTCCCGCGATGGCCAGCCTGACCCTGGGTGAACCGGTTGTTAAACTACACACACACACACACACACACCAGCCCCCGCTATCAAAGTGGGTCCTAGGCACTGCGAGGGAGAAACGGCCGCGCCGGCACGAGGGAAGGAGGAGCAGAGAGAAGAAAGAGGGAAAGTGAGCACCTCCTTCCCTCATGACATCCACTCCGGTGCCTGTTTCTCCCTCGCAGCGCCCAGGACCCACTTTGATAGCGGGGGTGGGGGCATAATTTGACAAGTGGTTCGCCTGAAGTGCGAACTGGCTGAATCTCACCACTGGGAAGACGCTAGGTGGGATTTCCCCTCTGCCCTAGAGGAAAGGTGCCGAGCAGCCCTGGACCTCCCACACAGCTCCGTCGGTGACAGGCGGGTTCCCTGGCAAGGCGGCAGCTGCCAATCCCTTCCGTTTGGTGAGGGGGCTGCAGGGTGTGCGGCAGAAGCAGCCGGGATAGTCTCTTGCGTCAAGCTGAACTCAAAGCTTTGTCGGTTTATTCAATTTATATCTCCCTGTAAGGCGACTCAGAGGGGGAGGGGGAAGGCCTCCTCCCCCACCCATGGGGTTCACAACCCACAGCCTGGGGGGTCCTTCCCAGCCGCTCCCCCCCCCTCCCAGGCACTCCTCCAGGTTTTCCCCGATGGGCGGTGGCAGCAGCTGGAGAGTCGGACGATGGGTCAGCCGGGTTTTTGTCCCCTTGGCAGGTTAGCCCCATCCGGAACCTGTCCGACGGGCAGAAGTGCCGCGTGTGCTTCGCGTGGCTGGCATGGCAGAACCCCCACATGCTCTTTCTGGATGAGCCCACCAATCACTTGGACATCGAGACCATTGACGCCCTGGCCGACGCCATCAATGATTTTGAAGGCGGCATGATGCTGGTCAGCCACGACTTCCGCCTCATCCAGCAGGTGAGAGGGGGGGGACACCTGGGGCTGTCCCGGGAGGGAGGGGGAGTCCTGTGAGACCCTCCGCCTGCAGAGCATCCAAGCCCCTCCCCCCCCGCCCCATCATTGGCAAAGCCAGTTGTGGGATTCCCACTTGAGCTGCTCTGGGGGCTTCTTAAGTGGAGTCTCCTGGCTGCAAATTTGGCCCTGGGGGGGGAGGGGTACACAGGGAGGGTTCTGGAAACCCATCCCACCAAAGCGCTTCCAGGAAACGTTTTGGCAGAATTGTGGCTGGTGCAGCTAATGTGTCTGCAAGCTAGCCGGCCGTCGCTGAGGCCCTGTTGCAATCCCTTCCCGACCCGTTAGTGCACTGCGGGCCCCTGGCTTAAAATAGAAGCTGTCCTCATGTAGTGACTGCCTTTGAGTTACGACAGACATGAAAATGTAACTTGACGGCCAATTCTCACTTTGATGGCCCTCTGGAACCCGAAGGAAAACTGAGGGAACATCAGAAACTCTGACCGTGTTTAGCAACCGCTTTGCTTAACAAACAAATTGCCCTTTGCAGTTGCTAAAACAAGAGCCGCCCCTAACGATTTAAGGAGTTGGAATTCCTTGGGCATAAAGTGAAACATTGAGGAACTTTTCCTGGCAAGGCCAAGGGGTCCCTGGTGCACCAGACTGTAGGAAGACGCATGGGGTCTCTTTTTGTGTGTGTGGGGGGGGGGTGGGGTAAACATAAATTCTGTTGTCTGGTTCACACAAGGAAACAGCTTTGCTGGCCATGATTCAGCCAGCTGTACAAATCCAGCCTGCAGGTTCTTTGTGGAACCTGGGTTAGGAAACCTTGGTGTGAATATCGCTCCAATGCAGTTTGTCCAGCTTTGATGGAGGGAGACTGGGGTCTGGGGGGGGGGTGTCCACATCTCCCCCTCCTCTTCCTCCTTTCCCCCTCTTCCTCTTCCTCTTCCTCCCCCTCTACCCCTTCCTCCTTTCCTCCCCCACTATCACCTCCCCTTCCTCCTACTCACGAAGTCCTCTTCCCCTCCCCACCCCCAGGTGGCCCAGGAGATCTGGGTCTGTGAGAAGAAGACCATCACCAAGTGGCCTGGCGACATCCTTTCTTACAAGGAGCATCTCAAGTCCAAGATGCTGGTGGACGAAGAGCCTCAGCTCACCAAGAAAATGCACAACGTATGAGCAGCAGCCCCCCCCCCCCCGAGGTGGGAGTGGGGGATGGGGGGCAGCCCGCTCCTCTTCCGCCCCCCTGGGACCCTGGTGCCAGCCGCCCCAGGGAAGACGGGCAGGCGGCCCCCCCCCCCCCCGGCTGCTGTCTAGCCTCCCCTCGGCTTCCCCCCGGCTGCCGCTGCCCTGGCAGGGGCCACAACACCCTAGCTGCCTACTTCGGATGTACCACTCCAGAGGCCCCCCCCCTTTCTTTTTCAGAATTATTTATTAGTGTAATTGCATTCCTGCCCAAGAAGTATCTGCCAATAAAGAGAGGGGAGCTTCACGCTTTGGCCTCCTCCTTTTGGGGAGGGGAGGGGGGCCATATGTGGGGCTTTGGTGGCCCAGACTTGTTCTGCCCTTCCACCGGGGAGGGTCCGTTCCCTTGGCCATGGGATCAGCGGCTGCCCCACAAGGCAGTGACACATGGTTCCCCTTCTCTTCCACAGGAGGGATGTGGGGGAGTGTGGGGGTGTTGAAAGGCTACTACTACAGAGGGAATGAAGCCCCACCCGTCTTAAAAGTTGCTGCGGTTGGACAGGGCCAGAGCAGCCCCTTTCCCCCTTTTCGTGATGGGCTCAAAGTCTAGAGTCAGCGGGATCCCCTCCACCCCCATTTAGTGGGGTGAAGAGCATGGGGATGGGGCGGTTTTGGTAGGAATCTCTCCCTGGGGGGGATTTTTGTGGTCTCCCCTGATCCACTTCCTCCTCCTGAAATGAAATGGCCTCCATCGTGCTGGACCTCCGTATGGCCGCTCCTAGGAGACTCGCCATGTTCATGTTTAACGGCTTTGGGGGTCTCCTGCCATAATCCACTTGCAGGGTCAACCCAATTAAATCAGACTCTGATGCAGCCCCTAGGGCCAGTCGCCCCCCCTCCCCCAACTGCATGTAAGCTCATCTGGTGGTTGTGATGGTGGCCGGTAGTTTCTGAGGAGTCCTAGCAGGAAGCAGGAGGCCTTCCCCCATGGAGCCCTTGAGACCCCCTGAAGATCCTGGCCCCTATCTTTCCGCCATCGGTGGGCCTCGATCCCTTTGCAAAGGCAGGCCAACGGTGCACTGCAAAGGCTCCGAAAGCGGCTTTCCAGCAGGGCCCCCTTACCTGGCAAGATCCACTGTGCCTGGGCCTTCAGATTTGTGCCTTCAAATAAGCCCCATCTTTAGGATTAGGCACCATTTGGCCCTTGTGGCAGCCCCACACCAGTGGCTTCGTCCTTGCACACATCCTCATTGTGAGGCAGAGTCCGAATCAATTGAGCTGGAAGGGACCTCGGAGGTCATCCAGTCCAACCCCCTGACTGTGCAGAAGACCCTCTACCATTTCAGACTTAAGTGTGAATATTCCTTTGACTTCCGTTCTGCCTTTTCCAATTCCAAATTTTATTGGTCACATACACAATCATACATGGTACGATATGCAGTGAAATGCTTACGCAACCGCAGGTAAGTTAAGGTAGGAAGGGAGGGCTAGGGGTAGCTGGGAAGGTGGGAATCAGATGCAATCATGGATTTTATAGTCCTGATAGTCTTGTGATACGTTGCCTGTAAGTCTTTCAGCCCTCTTGGCTGCCTCCGATGTTACAGCTGCCTGGGAGTCCTTTGCAGCACCCGGATGTCCTCATGCTGCTTCCCGCCCCCCCAGCACCCCTTCTGTGCCGGGTGAGGTGAGAGGAAGCCCCCAGCTCCCCCCATTTGGCTTCCCTGCCTCAGGCTGCAACGTGGACCAGGCCTCCCTCTCCCAGCATGGCAGTGGTCACTGCATTGTGTGTGTGAAAAGGAGAGAAATCCAGAAGCTAACTATATGGTGCTCAGAAAACAATCTGCATCTAAACACCAACAAAACCAAGGAAATGGTGCTGGACTTCTGGAAACAGAGAGGAACTTGCCCCCCTCTATATCAAGGGAGGCTGCATGGAGAGGGTTTCCTCCTTCAAATTCCTAGGAGTGCACCTCAGCCAGGACCTCACCTGGAAAAGTAACATGTCCCAGGTGGTCAGGAAGGCCCAACAGAGACTCCATTTCCTGAGAGTCTTACAGAAAAACCAGGTGGCACAGTGGCTGATTTCCTTCTACCGGTCAACGATATAAAACGTCCTCACATATTGTGTCACAGTATGGTACGCCGGACTATCAACCATGAACAAGAAGGAACTACGGAGGGTGATGAGCACAGCACAAAACATCATGGGCTGTCCCATAACCCCAGTGGAGGAAATAGCCAGATCCTGCTGTCTCAACAGCATGAGAAAAATCCTCAGGGATGACTCACCCTGGACAGCACTTCTTCATACTTCTACCATCTGGCAAGAGATACAGAAGCAGAGCCAGCAGGACAAATAGGCTGAAAAATAGCTTCTGATGGGCCATCAGACTCCTAAATGCCACGTAACACATCAGACTAAATACATCAGATTCACAGTGCCAGTGCAACGTGCAATATGTACATACTGATGGAATAATATATCTGTATTAGGAAATGTGCCTAGCCCGGTATTTCCTGGGGTTAGGGATTTGCTTATAAGTCTGGAGATGTATTCTGTATTTGAATGTATTCTGTGTTTCTGTGCTTTGTGTGATTGTACTGATGGAGGCTCATTCAATTTCGCTGCATACATGTGCATTGACAATAAAGAATTGGATTGAATTGAAGTGTGCGTGGGGCTACCTGCTAATTCCCCCCCCCCCACTACTGAATTAACCTGTTTAACTGACAGGGGAGTTAAACCTGTCCAGGTGAAGCAGAGTGTGTCAGTTAAGCCATAGTTTGTCCCTCCTTTTGTCTCCATATACAGGCTGACCTCTTTCAATCTGCCAGCTCTTCTCTTCTCCAAGCTTACAGCTTAGGGTGGTTCACAAACTCTTCTGTGGCCTTCCATAATTTATTTTATTTTTATTTCTGTAGGTGTCCCATCAATTTCTGAAAGCTTTTCAACTGAGCAATCTGGCCTCCTCTCGCTGGAGGTTCTTAAAATTAGGAAATATTTGAGGTTATTTTTGATGTAGTCATCTCTGAATAGATCAACAGAGGACTTCCAACCCCTTGCTCTGGCAGGAAACCTAGGCCCTGGCCTATACCAGAAAACTTCCAGTGATGGGGCAGCCACAACTTCTGCAGGGAAGCTGTTCCACTGATTAATCGTCCTCACTTTCAGGAAATTCGTCCTTCGTTCCAGGTTGCTTCTCTCCTTGATCAGTTTCCATCCATTGCTTCTTTTTGCTGCGGAAGATACTGTTCTCCCTTCCCCAGGGGCTAAACCGGAGCAACCGTGACACGCGGGAAAAGCAGGTGGCATCTTGGCCGACCTTCCCTCCTCCCACCACTCGCCCCCTCTCGCACCTTGAACCCTTCTCCCAGGTGACACCAACCCTCCTTCTCGCCCCCAGGCAGCCGGAGAAAGAGCCAAAGGGGTGTGAGGTGGGCTGGGGGCGGCGCGCCATCCCCAGCCGGTCTGGAGAGAGCGGAGACGTCTTCCCTGGCCGGGCAATCCCGCTGTTTGAAGCCAATCTTGCTGGGTCTGCAGCCCACTCCTCTCCCGGGCGACTCGGTGCCAGGGCAGGGCACGAGTGATGGGAGAAGCGGGGGGGGGGGTGTCTCGCGTGCCGGGTACGCCACCCTTAACCACACCCGCTGGAAGCGCGCGGACTTGCTGCTCTGCAAGGTGGACCAGGCCTGTCGCCCCTCTGGGTTCGCCCGTCTCTATGGGAACGGCGGGGGGAGGGACAATGGTGGTGGGCGGCCTTCGACTCCACCTGCGAAGCGACGGGCACGGGACGCGGATCCAGGCGGTATCATGGCCAGCAGGTGGGTGAGAAGGCGCCGCTCTGCGCTGGGGGAGGGAAGGGGTGCTCGTCGCTCGGTGCAAGTCACTCGAGGCGCCCCTAAGCCAGCTTTCCCAGCGCCTACCGCTCACCTGGGCGTCTCTTCTCCGTCCGCAGCACCTACGGAAAGCTGTGGCTGGAGTCGCAGCGGAGCCTAAAGGAGCTTTTGGACCAGGAGTTGTCCGCCGAGCCCAGGAAGCCCGAAAAGAACCGGGCCGTTTTCTGGCACCGGCTGGCCACCCTCTTCCTGCGCTACGTGCAGGTGGCGCGGCGCCTGGAGGCCTGCTACGACCAGGTGGTGCATCCGCAGAAGCGCCTGGCGCTGCGTCCTCTGCTGGACAGCGTGCTGGGACGCATCCTGGAGCTGAAGCATGAACTGGTGGAGCTGGACCTCTCCGAGTATCACTACATGGACCACGTGCTGGAAGAGCTCAAGATGACGCCGGTCAGTCAAGGGCCGGAGGGAACGGACTTCCCCTCGGCCGCACCTCCCCCACACACCCGTCCTGGAACCGACCGCAAACAAGGCCAGGAAACGTATAAAGCGCTGGTGTCCCCTCTCCATCCCAGAATGCCTTGTCCTGCTCCCCATCGCAGGATTCTTCGCGTAAATGGAGCGCGGAACCATCCGCTCTCCCCCTCCCCGCCGGTCCCTAAAGCCGAAAAGTTTGGGGATCGCTGCCGTATAGGATGCTTGCTAAGTTTGTTAATGGGACCGTCTTCATTCTCAGCCAGGCAGCTATGGAAGGAAAGGGATTTCTCTCCCCATCTGCCCTTCGGGTTTGATCTCCCCCACCCCACCCCAAATATGTCCACCATTCACTCAGATACAGATACCGATTAACAGAGTTGGAAGGGATCTTGTAGGTTATCTAGTGCAACACCCTGCCACCCTGCCCAAGCAGGAGACCCTACACCATCCCTGACAGATGGCAGTCCAGTCTCTCCTTGAAAGTCTCAAATGATGAAGCTCCCACAACTTCTGA
>JAEANM010024120.1:0-11218 GCA_017656035.1 Myanophis thanlyinensis
CCTCCTCCTCCTCCTCCTCCTCCTCCTCCATCATTGTATTATTATTGCTAGCATTGTGTAAAAATAGATTGACCCAGCCAATACACTGTCCAATAAATATGTATGGATGTTAAAGGAAAATTACAAATAAAAGATATATTGAAAAAGAGGGAGCCAGGGAACCAAGGCCTATTTCAATGGAGGCAAATCCTAAATACACATACATAAGACTTACTTTTGTTTTATGTGTTCCCTAGCCAGGCTCCAAATAAACCTGCTCTGCCTCCTTCCAAAAACAACTACTTTAGTTTTAAATTAATTGACATTCAGGAAGTTGAGTGTCAGCAAGCACAAATCCCTCTAGAAATTTGCCTCATCCATTTCCCAGCCATCTAAACCAGTGGCCAACACAACATCTTGTGAGTACATATTCCACAGGTGGATTACACACCATGCAAAGAACTAATAGTTTCCCCATATTTTCTCTTGTTCATTTATGCTTAAAATAAATCCTAGTGGAAGACACAAGGATGAAAGTCCTCTCATCATTGTTGTTTTTCTCCAATTTGGGAATTGGGGCCAATTGGAGACACTTCAGAGAAATGAAAATATGGAAACAACCTGCTCAGTAGCATCATCTGCCAACTCCCAGTGATAAAATCAGTTTAATGCCATCAGGAGAAATTTAAAGCAAGCAAGCAAACAAACAAACAAAATATATATTAAAGCGCTGAGAAGGAAGAAAGATATTGACCTCTTCTCAATGGAAGAAGACCCTTGAGAAAGTGTGAGGCAACTTTTTTTTTTCCCTTATTGACATCCTACTGATCCTGGAGGACTCCGAGCAGCAGTTCTTGAGATTTAATGCAATTGGTAGTGTCTCTTTTTAAAACTGATTTGTTTGTTTAGAGTAGCAGAAAATTTATCTGAGCGGCCTGATACCACCCAAGGTTGCCACCAAGCTTATTGACATTGAACCAACAGAATTTGCGGTCAGTGGAAAGGTTGAGAAGAAAAGAGAAGAAAAGAGTTATCTTTTCAGGGTCTCTGCACCACCATGCCTGAGAAAGGAGTAATTCCAACTTCGGCTGATGACCAAAAACTGGTGTTCTCTCTCTCTCTCTCTCTCTCTCACTCTCTCTCTCTCTCTTTGGCATCACACCCAGAGGTCAGGAGACAGATTAAGCTCCTCTGGGTCTAAGCTAACTGCCAATGCAAATGAAAGAAATTATGAGGCAGTCTGTAGCTCATCTTCCGTTTTGTCAGACATCCAGAGAAGAAATGAATTTGGGAGAAGCATAATTAAAATGTGGCCCATGATAATGTCTGGCCAATCAAGCGATAAATGAAGAATGGTCTTCATTTTAGGAAGCTTCTCTGAAATGGATCTACATAACTTATTTATTTTTTTAATTCTGTTTTACAAAAGAAGAATCCCAGTGTCGAAAGCAAGCTAGGACAGAAAAGATGTATCTGGGGGCTGACATCTTGCATCTCGAGGCATGCATTATAAATATCTGTGCATCAATGGTGCAATCCAACCCGGTTTTGCTACCGGTTTGGTGTTCACATTCCTTCTCTAGAAAAAATGTTTCCCTATCACTTTTGCGATCTTTTGTCCCCGCACTTTTATGTTTTACGTACCACCAAAAAGATTCCATTGTAATTAAAATTCGGGGCCGTATGAAATGAAAGGCATCCATTTTGTTATTTCTAGGTTTGGCACCAAAAATATTCTGGGCATCACATTTTGGGAAGGAATCAGAGAAATGAGAGAATGTCTTAGGAGACCAGAAATGGAGTCTTCCAACAGCATTTGAAGAATACAAATACGAGAACATCCTTTTGTGAACTGAAGCAATGCCTCAAAAAAAAAAAAAAAAAAAGGACATCAAGAGTTTCTGGAACAGGGGTCAAGCAATGTTCCTCTTTGTTTTGATGATTCAGGGAAGACGCCAAGTTTGTAATAACTTAGAGGGAAAGGTTAATGATGCCCTACTTCATGAGTAATTTATTCCATGTATGCCAATGCAATTTGTCATAATTACTATATCAGGAGGTGAAGAAGCCTCTTAGCCAGCTTAGTTACCCTAAAAATGAAGATATTCCTCTCCACCCTAATTTAGAGTGCCTCCATGAAGATGGTAGCACTAAATTGAACCTGACTGATCTCCCGAAAGCTAAGTGGGATTGGAACATCGCTGGGAAAATACTAGGCCTGGAGGCAAAACTGGGCACCGATAAACACTTCAGTGGAAGAAGGTAAATTGTCAACTCTCAAAGATGGCTTTGCCAAAAGACAACTGGACCTTTTTTGGCTTTTTGTTGTTGTTTTCTTTGAAAATCCCAAAGGTGCCTTTACAAGAGGCAACTGGACTTTCTGGTTTTTCTTTGAAGATTCATCCGCTTCTCATCCAAGAAGTCAGAGCTGAAGAAGCTGCTTGGCTGAGAAACGAAACATCTTCCAAGAAAAACCAGAAAGTCCAGTTGCCTCTTGAAAAAGCACCTTTGGGACAACCATGACCTGGATGATTGAGCATCTCCATAAACAAACGATGAACTATTTGCCTCACCAAGAAAAAGTGACATGGAGATGCCATGGGATTTCCCCATGAGCTGAGCTTGATTCAGTGGATGTCAAGATCCAAAAGGACATTTTTATAGGGGGGACGTTCTACTATATTATGTAGGCCATTTTATACAGTAAAATTTAGGGCCATGTAGATCTTGACACATTTACTCTTTTTCTATTGCAAGGTCGCTGAGAGGGCGAAGGGGGAGTTGGAAGTGGCAACTTCTTATCTTGTTTTCATTCCTTTAAGTTTAGTTCTCGTGAGAACTTTTTCCGGCACTTCACACCTGGGATGGGAAGTGTCTTCGGAAGTCATTGGGCTTCTTTTTGAAATGGTTGGACAGTAATTAACATGTGATAATTAATGGGGTGGAACTTTAAGTTTGACTTGGGGGAAGAAATCCCCGAAGCTTTAGATTCGGGATTTCAACAGACCGTACCAGAACAATGTCTTCAATAAAATCTCATTCCTTGGACTTTGTCTCTTTGGCATTCTGATTGCGTTGCTGATGTTGTGTGGAGACTTTATTTTTCAGCTCATACTTGTAAGGTTAGTCCTCAAGGACTAACCTAATTAGAATATATGCCTGATCACGAAGAGATACCTCCATACCATCTTTTTCAATTCTTTCCCCACATCATTTTTCTTGGCTTGGTCACTTACTCGACAATTAAATCACTTGCATACTTACTTAAGCACCACCGGTCTAGCCCTTAAACACCCCATTATCTTTAATATGGAATAATAGCTTTTTTACCAAGCAAACAGGCCATCTCAGACAGCTAATGCCTGTTTTCCTGGAGAAAGGTGTTGAAATGTCAGTAACTTAGCTGGTTCCTTTTTGCTTTCCGCAGGTAAATATGGAGGTTTTTTTTTTAAAATGCCTCCTAATGTCTTTACAGAGTCTCAAGGGTACAATTATACCATCAGATGTGGCACCAGAAGCAGATCTGTGACTGCCCCTCCCTCTGTGTTTACACAAGTGAGATGTTTAAATTATCTGGTTTCTTGTGCACGGGTGAAACAAATTAGCATTTGCAAGGAGAGAAATCTGCAGAAATCAAAATTCAGGCAGGAAAGGTTTATGGGATGATCGTTCACTGAATCAGCGCAGTAATTGCGGAGTGCCAGGTAGTACATAACAATATGGGCTGGACTCTGGTCGAATGAAGGATAAATGGAAACTAGAGGCAAAAGGTTATTTTAAAGCTACTTTTCTGTTTCCAAACAGGTCTCTTTATTGTTACTGGGAATACAGAGTGTCCTCAACTTGAAATCATTTGTTTGACGACAGTTTAAAGTTGTAAAGGCACTGAAAAAAGTCCTTGCAGTTACAACCATTGCAGGATCCCACAATGCACGTGATTGGCAATTATTAAATATTTATAACAGTTGCAGCATCCTGAGGTCATGTGATCACCGTTTGTGACTTTCCAACAAACAGTCAGTACAAAAGGCAGCCACATTTGCTTAATGACTATGTGATTCACTTAATAGCTTTTGGCCTTCCAGAAGGGGTGTTAAAATTTGGTCTGGTCAGTTGTCTTGGGGCCTGAGGCATGGGGGCGGGGGGGGGGCTCTCACCACTGTAGGAGGTTGACCGGGTAAGAAGACCTCATCTTCATGTGTTCCATCTCTTAATCCTGATGTTTTATATAGTTTTTAAATTTTTAATCTTCAAGTTTTAACATTTTAATTATTATTATTTTATATTTCTCTTTTTGTAATCTGTAAACTGCCCAGAGTTGCCTTACAGGGTAGCTGTGAGGCAAAACAGACTCTCAAAGGGATATTTTATGGGTTAATTCAATGGCTACAATGAACAGATAATGACCGTTAGACTATTCTACCATATCTTCCATCCTACAGCATTCTTAGCCATCATTCTGAATCTGTCTTCATCTCTTGCTTAGCCTTAGCAAGACTAACGGGAGCTCTGCTATCTATTTTATCCAAGTCCAGCTCCACTTATCTGTTTCAGCTGCATGTTCTTGTCAGAATGATTGTCAGTATTAGGATAAACCTAGCAAAGGCAGAGCCATCCTAACGAACCGATGAACTATCAGTCATAAGAAAAGAGAAAAGAAAAAAGAGAAAGGAGAAAGGAGAGAGGAGAGGAGAGGAGAGGGGGGGAGGGGAGGACTGGGGGTGACATAATATCAATGTTCCAATATTTGCCACCAAGAAAAAGGAGTCAACCTATTCTACAAAGTACCTGAAAGCAGGACAAGAAGCAATGAATGAAAACTAATCAAGGAGAGAAACAACCTGGAATTAAGGAGATATTTCCTAACAGTGAGAACCATTAACCAGTGGAACAGCTGGCCTTCAGAAGTGGTGGGTGCTCCATCCATGGGGGCTTTTAAGAAGAGAAAGACAGTCATTTGTCTCAAATATAGTCTCCTGTTCAAGCAGGGGGTTGTACTAGAAGTCCTCCAAATCTTATATATCCTGAAAGCAGAGTCAACACAGAAGCAGACTTGGGAAACATCAAAGAGAAGCAAGCGAGATACCGTACAAACTGCAACATAGTTCAAAGAGGAAGGGAATAATTTCACCCATGCTGAAGATCGCTCAGTAGTAACAGTGCAATTTTTTTTTCTGGCTCTACATCTGTCCATCTAAAAAAGTATAACATTAAGAGAGGTGAAGACAAAGGTTGAGTTGCTTCTGACTGGTTTTCTCCCATTGTTCCTAATTAGTGCCTTGGCCAAGCCTGCCTGAGCAGGTTGAGGTGAAATGGGGTAGAAACATGTGTCTCGAGCTAGCTTTGTTTGACTCGATCAATAAAGCTTTAGCTTTATTGTTGGTCTGATTTCACTGTCTTGCTGCAGATTGGGGGCGTGCAGTCCTCCCTAACTAGGGTGTGACAGCCTTACAGACTTCCTAACAATGGTAGCAATTTTCTCTCATTATCGCTGGCCTTAGGGCAATGTCTAATTTGGAGTTGTTCACAGCAAACTTCTGTTTCTGGGAAATTTCTCACTTCTGTCTCTGTTTGAAAAAGAAAATTGTTCCGATTCCGTGAACTCCTGAGGGTCTCAAGGCAAAGTGGGATACGGTGAAGGCAACGATGGTGTGGTGATGGAGGGTGTTGAACTTTTAGTCATCTTTGTCTGGGTGAACTGGACTGTCTTTTCTTTTCTCAGGCCAACTTACCCCTCGGGATTGGGTTTTCACCTGGAAGAAAGGAGTGTAAAGTATATTCCCTCTATCCTGTTGCAACTCTGTGATGCCGTATTATGGTGGTTTTACTTTAGCTTTTATCAAGAGCCGCGGTGGCACAGTGGTTAGAATGTGGTACTGCAGGCTACTTCTGCTGACTGCTGGCTGCCAGAAGTTTGACAGTTCAAATCCCACCAGGCTCAAGGTTGACTCAGCCTTCCATCCTTCCGAGGTGGGTAAAATGAGGACCCAAATTGTTGGGGGCAATGTGCTGACTCTGTAAACAGCTTAGAGAAGGCTGTGAAGCATTATAAAGTGGTATATAAGTCTAAGCGCCATTGTGCTTCCTTCCTTCCGTCCTTCCATCCATCCATTTGCTAGATATCTTTCTGGCTTTCTGAAGGTAGCATTTTATATATATTGACAGACTAGTTTTGTTGTTTTCTTCTGGCCAATTTTGGTGTCTGGCCTGATGATCACCTCAATTTACAAGATCCCATTGTGTTTAAAGTCACTTTGGGAAGACTTTGAATGCTTTTTAGAAAAATGCTATTAATTATCGCCAAAGGTTTCTGCATTTCCCAGGACAGTTTATCCCATTTGACAGATCTGCTCCAAGCCATGATTCAAAATAGCCTAGGAAATGCATTTAACCATGCTAGTCTTGCAACCTGTCGACTGTTAGAAATTTGGAGGATTTAAAAATAAATACAGTGTTGACCTTATAACTGCATAGATTAAAATGCTGGAAAAGAAGATGCTGTTGGATATATTTATGAAGAACATGTTCCTTGCGCTCTTTCCCCTCCTCCTCCTTGGTGATTAATCGGAGGTCAGAAAAAAATCAATCCTAGGAACAATGCCAAATTGCTGCACATTTGGTGTTGTTTACACTAACCTCTGTGTACTTTTTTTTTTTAAATATTGTTATTCACATAGTGATATACAATTAAAACCTCACCATGACATACATATCATATAACTATTTACATTCCTTATCATTTGTACATAGATATATATCTTTTTTTTTGGGGGGGGGGGGGGCAATCCATTTACATACGTTATTCCAGATAACATAATATTATTTTTCTTCCTTTCCTTTTATTTTAAATGTTAAGCTGTCCATCTCTGCGCATTCAAGGATTTTATCTACAATCATCTCCAACGCTGGTCTATATTCCTGTTTCCAGTATTGGGCATAAGTAATTCTTGCCGCTGTTACAATATATACAGTATATAATTATATACTGGAGGTGCTTTTGAATGTTGGGGTCTATCATACCTCACTGGTCTGGCCTAGTACTATTAGTTGGGGGTTTTAAATTAGTGTTAAATTTTAAAACTTTTAACGTTTCAAATTTTTTAAATCTTTAGTTTTTTATTTGGTTTTAATTCAATTATGACCAGCCACCGCATTTATTTTTAAATTTTAACTTTGTTTTTTTTTAAAAAAACTGTTATGTATTATATGTTTTTAGAAGGCTGTACACCACCTCGAGTCCTTCGGGAGAGACGTGGTATAAAAGTCAAATAATAATTAAAAAAAAGAATGTTTCCCATCTGTGTACTTTTAATACATCTGCATATTGCTATTCAGAAGTGTCAACAAAACCCTATCCTTAATTGGCTTCTTCATTCTGTTAAAACATTAGAGATGGCCATTGCTAAAACAAGACCCTCAAAAAAATAAGAAAACTCTGGTTACCCTCATATTTTGTACCTTCCCAGCCGAAGGATGTAGCCACTCCAACTTTCAACAGCACAGATATAGACATTTCCATACTTTCTGAGTTTCTTGAGCATCAGCAACTTCGTTAAAGGTCAGGGAGCTTTAAATCCAGTTTTGGCATCAAACAAAGGAGATACTAAAGGATCTCTGGGTTCTTTGGCCTTTTGAAGTCCTCAGCTGAGCACAGGCGAGGCAGCACAATAACTGCTCTTTCTATGGAGAGTTAACTCAATCTATATTTTATACCGGCCTCTCAAAACCTTTTCCCCGAAAAAGCTTGACACTTCCAGAACGGCTGCCTTGAAATCGAGTCCAACCAGGTCAAAACCGACAGTTCAGAACAGATTTTTTTTTCTTTTTTTAGATTTCCTTTAGATGAAAGACTTTCAACTGGATTTGGGCATTTTTATCCGTCTGCCTTGAGTCTTTCCCAAGGATCTGCTCTAGGCAGATGTGGTTGTTTGATGGTGTCAAAAAGATAACATTGCAGGATGTAAACTGTTCCATGGACAGCTGCCTTTTGCAACTGACTGACGGCGATGTTGTCAGTACTCATGCTGTTCAAGTGGTGCTCCAGATGTTTTTTTGGGGATTGCACCCAAAGCGCCTATTACTATTAGCACCATCTGTGGTTTTTTCACCACAGTATTATTATTATTATTGTTGTCATCCTATGAGCTTTCTTTCCTGGCTCCTCCAGTTTTCATAGCAGAAAAGAAAAGAGACCTTTAAACAAAGGAGATGCTTTTGACACAGCCTTATATGTTCTGAACAACACCCAAACAAAGAGAAGCATTTGAGAGTAGATATTAACTTGCCACCATAGATTTAGTTGAATTGGAAGATGTGCTGTTTTGAAGATGCACCGTCCACTCACATCTCCGTCCCTTATCCTGCCAGGGGAATCTTCACTCTGCTTGGAAATATAGACCTCTTAGTCTCTTCAGTGCACCTAAACATTTTTTTTTAAATTAAAAGGTGCTATATTCTCACCATTTAGGATACAAACTAGTTTAGAATCTCCCTGTTGACAGATTTAACAGATTAACAGAGTTGGAAGGGACCTTGTAGGTCATCTAGTCTAACCCACCCACCCCACACAAGCAGGAGACCCTACATGTTCAGCTCATATCTTCAATTGTGCTTTTTCCAATGAGTGCATTTCTTTCTCTCTCTTTTTTGGGTCAAGTTTTTTATTTTATATTACATATACATATCAGTGTGTGAACAATCTGGCACCTGGGTGCCATGCATTTTGGTACAAGTAATGCGTTTCTTGACAGACCAGTAAATTAGAAAATTTGTGATCTCTCACACAAAAAAAGTAGATCTTTTTTGGGGGAGGGAATTGGAAGGCAGTATTTAAATCAATTGATAAAAAGCATCCACTTGATTAAAAGAGCATCCATAAAAGAGACCTAAGACAAAATGGATCGATGACATCAGCAAAGTATGGTGGGCCCAATTGGCAAAAGAAAGCTCAGGATCATATTGGTTGGAAACATGCGGAAGAGGCCTTCATCCTGCAGTGGATAGACAATGGCTAAGATGATGATGATGATGATGATGATGACGACTTAAATAAATGGCTTGTAGAGATGGTGGGGTGCATAAAATCTGTAATAACCATTCTAAAGGGGTGGTTGTGCCTTTAAAACCTTAATTTGCATGGCTCCATTATTTTATTCTAGAACTACTTTAAACATAAGAGGTATGTGCTATGGCAAAGATGGGCAGCTATGACAATTTTACGATCTATGGACTTCAACTCCCAGAATTCCTGGAATTCTAGAAATTGAAGTCCACAGGTTGTAAAAAGTTGTTACAGTTGCCCACTCCTGTCCCATGGGCTATATATCTCTCTTTCTCTCTTCAGATTCTTTACTGAGAAATACTCTTACTCCCCTATAAAATAAATCTTATAAATCATTTTAAAGACTAGATGAATATAGACTTTCAGTTACAGAGGAGTGAATAATTAGGAGGAAAGTGGGAGACAGAGAGAGAGAGAGAGAGAGAGGTCAACCAGTTAAATCTTTCTTGGCATTTATTTCGCCTTGTGATAAATAAATCACAAAGTTGCTAGTGCCAAAGGGCCCTTGTTTTACAAACTGCAAAAGTTGGTTTTGATGCCTACATTTTAAAACGCGGGAGGCTGGCGTCCAATCTTAATTGGTGAAGACATTGTCTCTGTATGCGACCAAAAGCGATGAAAGAAAATGCATTTAAAATGAGAAACTACTGAACTTAGAACCAGAAGCTTAAATAAGACTGTGGCTTTAAAAAAAAAAAAATCCAAGAATTCTGCAGGGCATCCTTATTTCAGGGCAATTGCTAACCCTCAGTAGAGATAAATGTCAGTGCTAAAGAATTCAGTAAGGAATTATATTGAATGTGACATGAAGACTGAGAGATTGCATCGTATGTGAACTAGTCCATAGGCTTCAGGTATCGCTGACCCTCCATTTGGCCTCTTTTAAAAGTCAATGAGCCAACATTTGAAGGCCTCGCTTAGGCTCAAATTTCCATTTTTCTTTTGAAGCCAAATTTCACACGGGTGGCATTTATACTTAATTAATTTCTTAGCACTGCTTTCAACCTTAGAAAGTACACGAGAAACGGAGTGCAGGAGACCCAGATAATTTTTTTTATAACCCAGAAAGAAGGAACGCACGTTCCAGTTTACATGTTTATTATTGTGTTTATCCTTATGTCGCATGTGATCGTGCATGAAGGGGGAACTGCTCCCATAGATGTCATTGAGCTGTGATCCACCTCAGGTCTATCCACTGCCATCCTTGCCAAAGAGCCACATCTGGAGAGCTGTATGTCCTTTGCAGCTCCAACCAGAGTCCTTGCTGGTCGTTATCAAAACAATACTTTAATTATAAATCAGTGATTGCGTTTTCTTATTCTCTTTTGTCTTCCTCGTCCTTTTTTCATCTTTTATGCCATGACATTTCGTTTGAAAGGAGAAGCCAGGGAGTGCCTTATTTTTGTTCAACTTGGGTTAGGCAAGAGTGCAAGAAACCAGCTGCCAACAGTGAAACCAACACAAATAATGAACGGTGTGTAAATGTGGTTTAATTTAATTTAATTTAATATCAAGATTTCTATACCGCCCCATCTCCCAAGGGACTTGGGGCGCTGTACAGCCAAGTAAAAAACACATATCAACAATTTAAAACCAGTTAAAATTAATTAAATTAAGGCTGATAAAATTATAAAATTTAGACAATTAAAATTTGAAATTTAAAATTCAGCAAATTAAAATTTAACATCAAATTCAAAATTTAAAAACCCCTCAAATGTCAAGCCAGGCCGGCTTGTTGGAATAAATGAATTTTTAGGGCCCGTCGGAAGGCCCGGAGGTCCGCAATGGTTCGGATCTCCGGGGGGAGTTCGTTCCACAGGGAGGGCGCCACCACAGAGAAGGCTCATGCCCTTGGGGCTGTCAGACGACAACGTCCTGACAGTGGAACCCTAAGGAGGCCTGCCTGGTTGATCTCTATGTGAATATCGATGGCTGATTTGTCCGAATGTTGATATGCTGGGAATTCCTCAGCCCTTTTGGATTTGGTTTGGTCTAAGATGCTAATAGTTTCCCAGTTGAAACTCAGGTAGAGTCAGTACATGTATTGTGAATTTTCATCATATCTTCTGACTGCTAGTTGATGTTCATGGATGCTTTCTCCTAGTCTTCTGCCCACCTGTCCTAATAGTAGCTGTTCATCTCTGTGTTGTAAATGTCTTCCTTCCTTCCTTCCTTCCT
>JAEANM010024122.1:0-11218 GCA_017656035.1 Myanophis thanlyinensis
GTGCGATCAGTGATAAGGTTTTTGTTGGCAAAAAACCATAAACCGATTGAAATTTTTCAGCAACTGTGTGAAGTGTAAGGGGACAACATCATCGCTGAAGGTGGAGTGCGCCAATGGTGCATTAAGTTTCAAAATGGCCGAACTAACGTTCATGATGAACAGCGGAACTGTGGAACTGCGGGTGGTGACTGACTGGCTCAAGTCTCAGGTAGCTGAATTTTATGACAATGGAAGTACAAAGCTTGTTCGCCGCTATGATAAGTGCCTCAATTAATTGGGTGAATATATTGAAAAGTAGTATTTAAGTGTCACTTTCAAGTGTAAACTTTTTTCCTACACTTTGTTTTTTTTTCTATCACAAAACGTAATCTATTTTGTGGATAACCCTCGTATAATGCAATTGCATCTCCCCTTTTGCTAGATATGTTTCTTCTGAAGAGTTTATATCCTTCCAGCAGTATATTCTAGTCATGCGTTTCATCCTGCCAAGTTTCAGTAATGACAACTATATCTAAATTTTTCTTCCTTCCCGACACTACCCGCCTCCCTACCTTGTTTGATTGGTTGTCTTGAGGTTTATGCTTGGGATTAGGTCCTAAAAGTGCCAAAGATTGGTCACCCTCCCCTCATCCTCAGTTTTATTTTAAAGCCTTTCAGATAATTTGAGTTAGTCATCCAAATACATTCTTGCCAGTTGTTGTGAGGGACAGCCCATCTCTTTCCAGAAGCCCTTCATGTGAGTAATACACACTGTTTGAAGCTTTCTTGGCTACACCCTTAAAACCAGTGGTTTATTTCTAAAAACCTTTGCTCCTGCATTGGATATTGACCTTTACTTGGAAGTACAGATGAAAATACCATTTGTACTCCTTACTCCTTAACTTTTTTGCCAAGCTGCTCATGCTGTTAGTATCACAAATTTTAGGTGAATCACATGAATCACAGATTCACGGCTAATTAAACAGTATTTAGAATTAAGTCTAACTAGCAGTAGTTCTTCCCCAGTAAGTATCTGGGTCAGGGCAGAAGGGGATTACTTTGCAAACTATATTAGGTACTGAAGATCTTACACAAGTTTTTTGCTATGACTATTATCCTGGGCTTTACAAAGAGTTGTTGCTGGTTTACTGAAGTTTCTAGGATTGGTCCACAATGTTGCATAGTTAGATCCCAATGTTGAGGAAAAACTTTGCTACAAACTCTACAATATTATTACTATACTAAGCAAAAAAGAAAGTATTTCTTTCCATCTGTCTATATCCCACTGCCTACCCAAAAGAGTGGATTTTTCTGTAGATTAAAAATTGGAACAAAATGTTGCCAAAATAAAAATTGGCTCCAAATCCCGGAAGTAGAGCTATACTAAATGAGAAATGCATCTAATTTAGCATTGTGCTCTTCAATGGCCACTTAGATCCCATTGGGACTTCCCAATGGGAGCTTTAGCACAATAATACTTTCATTTTTATAGGTTTCAGTATCTAGAATTGAGAATCATTCCTATTGTAATTTGTTAGGATTATACACAATATATTTATTTTTTTACTATTTCTTTATTTGTTTGTAAGCTGCCTTCTATAATATTTATTTATAGCTTTCATATTTTTATATCTTCTTATATACAGCCTAGAGTCACTCTGTAAGGGAGATGGGTAGTTTTTAAATGTAACAAACAAACAAACAAACAAACATTCTGTAATAGTGACTAATTCCAGGTGGATACAGATTCAGATGATGGTTATATAAGCAGACAGATGCAAACTTTTTTAGGATTAGTAAAAAATATTGGCATTCTCCCCTGATTACAAGTGTTTAGAAAAAAAATAAAAAATCAGTGATTGAAAGTCATTTAACCCCATCTCCTTCATCTTAATACATTTTACTAAATGACTACAAATGATCAAATGCAGATAGAACAAGTATTAGTGTGTGGGAATTGCTTTAGGAGAGACTAGTGGTGATATTTAGCCTTTCTTTCTTTGAATTGTCAGTTGCTGTAGACTAGGCCAATGGTGGTGAACCTTTTACATCATCAGATGCCATCCTTAGTGCCGGAAAGGCACACCAAACCGTCCTGTGAGCCTTGCGCAACCCCGCTGGCTCTGCACCCCATTCTCACGCTCATGTGCAGCCCCCACAGCCCATTCTTGCACTCCTTTGTGTGCTAGCCAGATGGGTTTTGCTGTGCGGGAGCACCGAAACCCGGAAGTGCAGTGTCCCAGTATGTCATGCATGCGCGCACAATGAACAGCTGGCTGGTGTGCATGCACCTATCGGATACTGGACATTCTGTTTTTGGAGCATGCGTGCATGCTGGGATGCTGTGCTTCCAGGTTTTGGCACTCCTGCATGGCAAAAACCAGCTGGCTAGCGTGCGACAGAGTGCAAGAATGGGCTGCGGGGACTGTGCATGCTGGAGCATGAGAATGGGCTGCAGAGCCAGTGGGGCTGCGCAGGGCTCACGGGATGGTTTGCCATGCCAGAAAGCTCACGGGACAGTTTGGCGTGCTGTTTCTAGCACACGTTCCATAGATTCACTACCACTGGACTAGGATGTGGGCCTTAACTTTGGCTAATGTCTCTAAGTGCCCTATATATGTAGCCACACTGAGCACTCATGGAAGTACCAAGGCAGGATACAAAATGAAATAAATAATACCATCAAATATATTTAACTATTCTGGGAAGGACTCAATAATTCCAGGGGTTTTAAGAGTTTTAAGAGGTAACAAGTTTACATTCTTATGGAAGAAATGACAATGTAGGATTCATTCAAATATTGGATGGATTTTTCATTTGTTACTTTCATTTTCATTTGTTATTCTTAATTATAAAAACATTAAAACATTAAAATGTAATTACAATCTAACAGTGCTTATCAAGCGTTTAACAGGCAATCATAAGATAATATCTTTGCCAGATGGGTTTAAGAGTTATTAACAAAAGATAAAATAATATATTTGGTATGAAGTTGGCAGATACTTTCTCAAGGAGCCCTTCAGATGATCATAATGAATATTTAACATGATATCACTGTTCAAAATAAAGCTATAAAATACTGCAGGTAAGTACAATCATGTGTACAATGCCTTGCTAGCAGCTTTGTTACAATGCCAAATTTTGGATTCAAATGAATGTATGAATATTGATTTTAAAGCTCTAATTCTAGTATTTTTTCCATATGCAACTTTCCAGATATTAGGGGCCCTCTTTACATCATATAAGTTGCATGAAAACAAGGGTTACCTTCATTTCAATACAGATTTTTAATATTACATGAAAAAGTATATAAATATTAATATCCTATTTTGAAATAACTTGATTTACACATTATTGCATGACCTGTCCTATTGTTGAATTTTGTTGTATTTTTATTCTGGCTTTTGCTTTCCTCTGAATTTTATTCTGCTTTATTGTCCCTGGTGTTTGTTTGTTATATGTTCTGAACTTTTGTCTTTTAGCAAATTGAAAATATAATAAACATAAATACATCTAAGGGTGGCTTTCTTACTTTATTGCTCTTCTGAGACAGGGGTGCCAGAGATTCTGCTTTGCTATTTTTAATATTGAAAAGGAAGAAATGGGAGAAAAGAAATACGGGGATGACAGATGTCTCAGATGACAAATATAATTGATTTTTGCAAGTAAGATCATTGCAGAAGGGATATTCTAAAGCACATGAAAAATATAAGAGAAAAGGTATCAATGTAGGAGTAAGATGAAAAAAAAAAACATGAAATAAAACCATACCCAAGCGATATAGCAAACGTTCCATAAAAAGTGAAGAACCAGAGAGCCCTATGTCAAAAGAAAAAGAAAAAGAAAGACTTCTTCCATGTTCAAATGAACTTGTTTAAATTGCCCCTGAGGATTTGGTGCCCAAGCCAGGAAATTTGACAAATGAAAAGGCAAGATATGGGGAGCAGGAATGGTCTAGATAGGCTGTTCTTTCTACCACAAATTTATGTACTGCGCCTAATCTTTCTAATTGTCAAATGTTATTTTATAGAGAGATCTCTTATTTCCACAATATTACACTGCAATGAGGAGAATATTTCTGATAGTCATCCAGAAACTCTTTTAACATGGCTAACTCTGAAGTAAGCATGAGATAGTGACTATTTGTGTTTGCTTGTTTGTTAAGTTTATTTGTCATCTAGCTTGTTATGGGCCAGCTTATGGCATTAAAAAAGAACCAATGAAAAGAAGTGTAAACAAAACAAGTAAAACAATAGAACATTAAAATAAACAATGAAAAAGAAAACAGTGGGAATACATGAATATGATAGCAAATGATGGATGGATGGAGAGCAGAAAACAGGTTGGGAGGTGGAGTCTGCCATGAATCCAAAGGCTTGCCTTCAGACATTGTGGATGGTCCATCACTGGAGTTTTTTAAGAAGAGTTGGACAGTCATTTTCCTGAAATGGTATGAGATCTCCTGCTTGAGCAGGGAGTTGGATCAGAAGACCTCCAAGATCCTGTCCAATTCTATTATTGTATTCTAATCCAACAGCCACCTCCAACATAGGTCTTTTCCATTGAGTCCAGTGGTGGAATCCAACCAGTTTTGCTACTGGTTCAGTGTGCATGCACTTTGCTGTCGCACGGCTTCTAAAAAGCATGTTTTTACTTACTGGAGGCAGCCAGGGTAATTAGAAAGGCTGTGGAGGTGCGCTAAACAGCTGTTTTGGGCGATTCCAGTGAGTAAAAAAGAAAAAAAAGCGGATGTAGGACAGGAAAGGGCAGGAGCAGGTGGGCGGGGCCAAACTTCATCACTTCTACCAGTTTGTTAGAACCGGTGCGACCAGGCTGAATAACACCATTGATAGGGTCCCCAATATTAGCTGTAATCTGAGCATCAGATTTTACGTGGATGATACAGTCTCATTATATATTGAGGAATCAAGTTAGTTGCTTTATCTTTCCCTAAATGCTTTAGAAAATCCACATACTTTTCTGGCAAAGGAAGGCAGTTGAGTTAGTAGTGATTAAGGCACTGAAGAAAAAGAATCAGATGCCTCCAAATGGCCTTTTGACATTCATGAGAAGAAAAAGAAATTGTCCCTTGCTTCCAGTGGGTATATGGATTTCAAGTTTGTAGCTGGTCCATGCCCAATTTTGTGGAGATGGAGAAGGAAGCTGAGAAGTAGGGTGGCAAGAATTCTGTATGGCCATTTATTTTTAATTTAAGATGAGTTGTATCAGCTTTGCAAAATAGGACCAGCTTGAATAGATTGCCCACCAATGGTTTCAGTAAGCATAGGCTTCTCTAATAGCTATGTGGATATCCCAAACTGCCACACTGTAGTCTTATCTGTGACATTGCTAGTCAGAAAAAAGCAGAAAACTATATTTCTGGCCCTGATGAGATGTGAAGAGTAGCAGGGAAAATAAAGTATACTTGCTGTCTGAGCTTTACTTAATTGTCTGAGGGCTCTCCTGCCAAGCTCTTGGAAGAGTGCTCTACAAAATTTCTGAAAGATAAAACTTTGGGCATTTACTGATGAGATGTCCTGCTTTTCACAAGATGGCACTTTCCAGAGGATTCAGAGGAAAGAATTTTAGATTTGGTGTGACGACTCCAATGTAAATACATAAACTGAAGACTCTCCTTCTTTGTTCTCTACAGTATTGCAGCCCAGGACTGCTCCACTGATACAGGGATGACAAAAGGCTATAAGACCTCGTCCTTATATTGTTGCCTCTGTGCTTATTTCCTCCAATTGCCCACCAGTTAATGCAATTAATGCAGGAACTGAAACAGTTCTCCCTAATTCTTTGATGCGCTTTGTCTTAGTATTTGCAGTTCACTTCTGTTCAACATACTGACAATGTCAACTAGCTGGGTAATGAAACCTCTGCAAGGAAACAACCAAAGATTCCATAATTCAGTCATGATCTGCATATATTCTCTTCTATTGGACTTCTTCTCAACTAATCAGAAACATCTTCCAGAAACAAGATCAGTCACAACCAATTGCTAATCTGGCATGTATGTGCACGCACACACACACACACCAATTTGGTTTTCCCCACAAAAGTTCTTTTTTTATAAACAAGATTTTAAATTAAGACTTATAACACTTTATTAAGTGCTATTTCTTACTTCTAATTTTAATGCTAACAATTTTTTTCCATTCTTCTACTACCCATTTTAAGCTAGAGACCATTACTTTAATTTACAACTATTTCTATTTTATACAATTATGAATTTCTATATCTTTGTTCTTGTTATTATGTTGTAGTAGTATATTTTTCTTACCTGTAGTAGTATATTTTTCTTATATTTTCATTGCTGTTGTAACTTCGAATGGTCACTAATTGAACTGATGTAAGTCGAAGACTACCAGTATGTATAGTCATAGACCAGCATAAATCTTTCTCATTTCCTCAGGCCTTCAACCTGAGACAATTTGTAACTTTTTCAGTACTCTACAGACTTGTGAATGCCCCATTCTCTTTCATGGCATTGCCAACATTTGTTACTGTGTGATTTATCTATCCTGGAAATTATCTATCCTGGAAATTATTGATGGAGTGGCATTTCATAACCAGTCTGCTTTTTCCCAAAATTGTCTTCATCATGCTTCCTATAAATATTCAGGTGTATAAGTGCAAATGCCCATTTTTAGACATCTCGTTCAGACAACTGCAACTGTGATGTACTATATTTCCTCAGAGAACAGAGCAACAATTTTATAGCATTTTTAAGCATGTAAATATATATGCTTAAATATATACTGTATGTATTTTACAGATATCAGGTATCCCCAAATTCTTAAGCTCATTGACTTCATTAAGTTTGTTCATCAACTCATAAACATTTATTATATGAAAACAGTATAATACTTTAATTAAAGTGCTATTAATGATAACAACAACAATGGATAGTCCTATCAAACCTTGGGTATCAATACTGGGGACTATCACTGCTTTGGGGAACTTGATCTATGTGATCAGGACACAATTCAATAAAGCAAAATATATATTTTATTCACAGATATTAGCCTTGTTCTCACCATATGTTTAACCAGCTGCTAAATCCATGAAATACTTTTGCCATATGTCCTGGAATCATACAGTTAACTTAAATTAAAACTCCTTATTTTATAATAGGTATCTTTTTTCAGGATATCTGTATCCTGATATTCCTATGAAGTCTTGTGGCGAAAGTGAACTGAAAAACTTTATTACTTCCTTACCTATTTTGATCTAGATTTCTCTTGTGCTTACTCTCCAACAGGTCGGACCACATTTTTCTTTTGCCAATAGACAGATGAAAAATAGGAATTCAATCTTCTTCACCATTTTGTCATCTTCACCAACCAGTCAACTGGCCATTTCTTTCACTTGAGAATCTCTTGGTTACTGTCTAGGCTTGTCCCTGCAGTTTTATAGACAACTTTTCAGAAGTAGTTTACCCTTACTTTATTCCTAAGGCTGAGACAGAATGACTGGCTCAAGTTCTCCCAGCTGGGTTAGTGCCTAAGGTGTGACTAGAATTCTAATCTAATTTCTTGTCACTTCTAGTTTATGAAGTGGTTGTTTTGTTTCCCCAATGTATGCGTGGCACAATATAGGAGAGCAAACCCATCAGGACAAAAATCAGCAATCCGTTTGCATTTAAAAGACAAAGGTCACTCTTTTGAAGGCAGCAAAATCCACATTTTGGACAGAGAGGACCATTCGTTTGAAACAGGGGTCAAAGAGACCATCTAAGTCAAAATTGAACAGCCCTCTCTCAACAGTGGAGGAGGGATATGCCATCATCTATATCCAGTCTACAACACAGTCCTTTCAGCAATTTCAAGAATAGTCCACATCCATTTGCATTAATCAGATGATCTTGAGGACATGGATAAACCTCAAAGTGGCCTCAACAACTCTCTAAAAGAATGCAAATGACCAGCTGTCTGCAAGGAGTATAAATCCTTCCATTCACCACCATCCAGATAGAGCTGAAGAAGTTTCTTGGATGAGAATTAAAATGTCTTCAAAGAAAAACAAGAAGGTCCAGTTGCCTATTGAAAAAACATCTTTGGGACAACTACCCTTTTTGTTTCAGACTCTAACACTACCTATAGTTTGGGATGACCAGGGAAAAAAATGCCATTATAGGTTGTGCTTTCTAAATGTGCCACCTTCCTCTCAGAAGCTAACTTTAATTGATTACACTTAAGACCTGCAGGCATCCTAATTATTGACTCACCATACCAATTAAGCAGCAGTTCTTCTGGTAAGTGTCATTAGGTTTATTACAGTTCCTTCAGAAATACCCTTATTAAGACAGTTCCCCCATTTATTGCAGTATTATGTATTTTTAAGGAGCAAGAGAGATGATCACAACCAAGGTTTCTTGAGACAGTCTCTAATAAATAGATATTTTAAAAGATAGGATAAATGTGATATTAGTCTAGCAACTGGAGAACAAGCAACCCTGAGTTCAGAGGAAATGCATATAAGTTATACAGGATAAGACATCATCTAGCCCAGCAAAGTTGGCTGGGAAATTCTGGGAGTTGAAGTCCAAACATCTTAAACATCACCAAGGTTGAGAAACACTGATCTAGCCCATTAGAGTCAACTTGATTAAGTAATTTGTGGTTCTCCTGATTTCAAACATCAGTTTTTCCAACTCTGCTTGAGGTTGCTAAGGAGTGAACTTGGAACCTTCAAAACATGTATTCAAAGCATGGCACTTACCATTGAGCAATGGTTTTTCTCCAAGGAATGGAACATTAAACAGTATACATCAGCATGTCAGATTCACCTTCTTCTTTCTTTCTTCGCACGATTCTTTCCGTTGTTTTATTATGTAGTTACCAGTGTGTTTTTTGAACGATAGAGGAATGTGTTTTAAAGAAAGGTTAATAATCTTGGTGCCTGGAAATTAGAGAATATAAACCTAAGGAATATCACATTTTAAAGTAAGTTTCTTCTCAGAGTCATTCTAAGAAAAATTCCCATTGTCATTATTATTTTTGAGAAAGGAAGAGCTGTAGTGGTGTGGTGGTTAGAATGTAGTGTTGCAGGATAACTCTGCACACAGCCAGGAGTTCAGCTCTAACCAGCTCAAAGTTGACTCAGCCTTCCATCCTTATGAGGTGGGTAAAATGAGGACCAAGATTGTTGGGGACAATATTGTATATTATATATTGTAAACTGATCAGAGGGTGCGATAAAGCACTATGGAGCAGTATATAACTCTTACTGATATTACTATTTTCAAAGGATACTATTGTGGAGAATAAGCCTCACTTCAATCCAGTTTGGCTCTGTTGTTCTCAGATTGCTTCCACTGTCTTAGTTAGTAACATTTCCTGCTCCATCCTGGCCTGATGTTAGATAATCACATAGGCAGTATGGTATTTTTGAGTACAAAGGAATACATCAGGGAATTTGAACAACTGAAGATAATCATTGAGAAAAAAAGAGGATTTTTGCAAGATATCCTGAAATATCATTGAAAAACTAGAGAGAAAACTTTTAATATTTCCAGAATTTTTTTGTAAAATAAATTAATACATGATTAAAATTGAATAGGCTATACTTATATAGCAGTATTTTAGGATAAATTTATAGCTTTACATTAAAAAAAGAATTATACACTATGTTAGGGACATTTAGAATCATCATATCCAATTCAGTTAAGGAATCCAAATTAGAACAGATGTCTATCTGAACAAAGCCACAAAGAGAATTCTACTATTTCCCTTGGTAATTGTTTCAACTGTTAAAATGTTCTTATTTCAAGAAATTTCACCTAACATTCATTACTTTGTTGACTTCTTTATTTCATGTCATGTACTCTTGCATGATGTAGATAGACTTTCTTCTATTGACTAGCTTGACTTTAATTTAGATATTTGAAGAGTGTATGTCACAGTGCTATTTTTTCTCACTTCTCCTCAAGACTAAAATTCCTAGATGTTTCAAATTTCATTTTTTAAGATTATGTTTCTGATTCCTGATTATACTTCTTGACCTGAGCTCACCTTCACAAAGTAATGAACTCACCTTCACAAAGAAATCTTTCTTGAAGAGTAATTTCATATTTATGATTCAGTGTGATTGAACTGTGAAAAACTAGTTCTGTATTCTAAGAGTTTGAATATATCAATGGCTTACTTCATAGAAAGAACAAGCTGATGACCTGACACATCACATATTCTTTTTCACATAATTAAATTTATTTAAATAATTTTTAAAATTCACTGTATATTTACATAAAATCATATGATTTATGCTGGTATCCAGAAATAAAAACTTGCACAATGCAACAAAATAAATTAAAATAATTGCCCCTCAAAATTGTTATTAATAATTTAAGATTAAAATAGTACTCTAATCACAAGAGGCAATTCCAGTGATGCGGTGTAAATGAATTAATTAAACTCCCTGTGAAAGAGCTCCATTTTGCTAGCTTTCAGAAAGCCAGCAGGGCAGGACAAGTTGAAACTCCTATGGATGGTTATTTTACAAAATTCTTAGCCTCACTATCCCCAAATTTGCTGCAATGAGGAAATGTCAACATTTTTTCCCCTGTGCAGTCATGTTAGATGGGTTGATTCTTATTTAAAGAGGCAGTCCTGAAGGAACCTTGGTGCCCAGCCCTAGAGGGCTTTATGGATGATAATGACATATCATGATGGCATACAAACTATAATTTAATTATAAAGATATTACTGAAAGCATAGCATTGGACTATTTTAGCCCTTGGTGTCCTTCCTTGAACAAGAGGTTGGGCTTAATGGTCCACAAGATCCTTTGAACTCTCTGATAGTTGATTCCCTAAAGAGAATTGAAGTAGCTACTATATAGAATTAGTTTTCAATACATAAATTATTTAAACATTTTATATGTTAGTATATGATCAAATGGTGGGGTGTAAGAGAATGATCAAATAAGCACTGTGATGCCAACTCCATTCTTTAGTATGTCATAATATTTGTATAAAAAGCCGAAGCAGCATTGAGCAACATTGTAGTGGTGATTTAATTATTCCCTTGCCTTCTGTAAACACCCATGTCACATAAGATTTCGATGAAAAAACAAAACAAAAACAAATCATCAAATTCTATGCTTACAGTATGTCAGTTGGTTACAAAAAAACAATATTTTTGTGCTATTCTTTCATACTTCCTTTATAATTATATTCTAATTCATCATTTTATTTATCTTATCTTAACATATACATATCTATTACTTATTCTTT
>JAEANM010024124.1:0-11218 GCA_017656035.1 Myanophis thanlyinensis
AAGCCTGAAATAGATCTATACCGGTCTCCCTGAATTTTTAAAGTACCAGCAGTAAAAACAATTAACCAACATATATATATATATATATACTTACTCTTGCTCACCATTCAATTTTCCACATTGTTTAATTTTGTGTGTGGCTGTTCTTTAAATGATGAGAGGAATTCTCTCATCAGCTCAGTGGACATTTCCCCCTTATTCTTCTAGGCATGCATATAGAAATAGAAAGTGTGTGCAAGGTGGACACGGTACAAGGTGTAAAAGCTGTGTTTTATCATTTGCTTCCTCAATGAGGGCAGAGTGGTGACTAATTATAGGATGCATGCCTATATCTTGCTTTCTCACAAGCCCTATTGTTCTGTCCACTCAATTCACTAAAGTGGAGGAAAGAGAAAAGAAATCTTCACTGAGCAGGTAGTAATCTTCAGCATGGGCCACTGGGTCTCTCTTGATTGGATTATATTGCTGAGAACCACTGAAGAAAGCACCAACTTCAAATACTCCATCTCCACTCTTACAAGGGAATCACACTCCTAATGCCTTCTGATTAATCTCTAGGAGAGGGTCCACAATGCAAAGAAATTAGCAGGTAATGTTCCTTGGGTCTAAATTGCCATTGCAGTTGAGAGCATGGAAATTGCTTCCCCCACCCACCCACTTTCTCAAAATGCCAGCCAGTAAAATTATTTACTGACCAGCACTTCAAAGTCTGAAAGTCTCAGCTAGCAATAAAACAAATTGAAATACTACATTTACCTTTGGGGCAGGACAATTTTTTGATAAATGACCTCGTTTATCACAATTTCGGCAAGTGACGTTTTTGTCCGCTGTGTAGTATCTGTTATTATGTCGCACTGAAACATAATTACCAATCTGTGCCTGAGGAAACAAAAGAATTTTTATTAGAAGTTGAAAGCTTAATGTTCTGCCACCCTAAGCTTTTGTAACAATCAAGCCTAAAATATTGAATTTTTAAAAGAAAGATGTTTATTTTTATAGTTCTTATACATATACACCCTCTAGAATCAAGATAGGCTTCCCATCTGTAAATAAGTATACATATTTTTGCAGGACTGTATTACATCTTTTTCAAAGCGGTTTTTAGAAGTTACTTTTTTCTAAAACTTTTAGAAAATAATATTGACAATATTATTTAATAATGGCATCTTTTTCAAAATACATTTAATTTAATTGGGAAAATAACTAATCTACCAATGAATGTAGAGATGACATTATTAAATTGCATGCATAAAGTGCCATGAGGAAACACCCACTGAATTGCCAAAAAAACAAACAAACCCATTCTTGACACATGATCAGAAATTTACAAGTTGGTCAATATATCTAACTATTCAAATAAACTGAAAATCAAAAGCTAGACTATGACTTTAAGGAAAAAAAATCAAGTATTAATTTTCCCAAATATGAAAAGCTTGAGGATGACTTTTTCTCCAGAAACAAAAGTATTATTCTATATTTCCATACACTGCTCTCTTTTAGTTCCAAATATTTCTGATATTCCATGATTCAAATTAATGCTCCAATTTCTTATTATACACCACCTGCATTTTACATCTGTGCACACAGCTCCTTGACCTTTAGTTTTAAGCCCTAATACCTGGCTCAGTATGTGCTCCTTTAATTAAATAACATGGTCACTATCAACTGTAGCCTTTTGCATTAGAAAGCCAGTAGGTGCCCATTACTGCCATTGACTATTCTGCATCGCTCACATAAATAATAAATTCTCACTAAGAAATCTTACTAGCTATGATTTTTTTAAAGGAAAGAAACAAGTTTAGGAGTGCATCAATGCCTTGAAACCATGACTGGATGCTAGAAAAAAAAGCAGTTACTACATTTGGGCAGATGTTAGTTTATTCTAGACATTCTGCCATTCAGCTCGCTGCCAGACCAGTCAAGCAGAACTCCTAAGTGGAGTGAGCAATAGCAGGTTTGTAGGTGTGTGTGTGTGTACATGTGTGTGTGAAATCTGCAAGAAATCCACCTGTAATGAAGCAGAAGATTCCTCCATCACCTTTTCTTCCCATCTCTCACAGCTTACTTTGCCACAACCTATGCCATTGTTTGAATTCTTATATGAAAGGTTTTTTAAAAATCTTTATGTGGTGCTTAAGGAAAATAATAAAACTGTAAATAGTAACTTATGCTATTATATAGAGTATTTCCAATCATTGATGGAGCGTTTTTTAAGAAAACAGTTGACAGGAAAAAAAGGAGATTAAAAAATTCAATCTCAGCCTGGCTCCCTAATGTGATGAATACTAGAATCCAACCTTATGGTTACAGTCCAGTTCACATTGGCCTTTTTCCATGAACAGTGAAAGAGAAATTATGTAACAGGAACTGTTCTAGGAGAAACTAGCAAAATAAAGAGTCTGAAAATGGACAAGATCTGCTAGAGCTAAGGAGAGGGGGAAAAACAAAACAAAATAGCCCAATGAATCCCTATGGGAGAAGTAGTTGTGTATGCTGCCAATTGTTCTATATTTAAGCCACTCCCTCCTGGTCGTATGACTCAGAGTAGAGTTGATATTAAGTGGTTGGAAAGAATACCAGAAGTCACAATTTGCAAGCTTATTTTATTTTATTTTATTTTATTTTGTGGGGGATAGGGGTTAAGCAGATTTTACAGTATCCCAAAGATGCTTTTTCAAGAGGCAACTGGACTTTGTTTTTTCTTTGAACACGTTTCGCTTCTCATCCAACCAGCTTTTTCGGCTCTTGAGCTCATCTCTCTCAGAAAAAGCACCTTTGGAACAACCATGACCTGGATAACTGAGAATATCCCTAGACAGATTTTATACTGCTTATTTTTACAGTATAATACAGCATGGTTGGCTTGCCGGATTGTCCAAATTGATTAGAAATGGTGGCAGATGTCTCAGACTTTGTAATGGGTATAAAACATTAGTAATGACCTATTGTGTAGACATTATGCTTTCAATCTGTATTCAGGCCTTAAGTTGGGAATAGAATCAACGAATGGCTGATATATTACTTTCTGTAACAGGCAAAGGTTGCCAGCTTCATTGATTCGGCTTGATCTTTCTGAGATATTTTACATTATCTGCCAAGGTGTTCTGGACCATTCCCATGAATTAGGAGTTTATATGGTAGTTCTACTTTAACTTGTAGGAATGTTCTCAGATATACTCATGAATACTTTTGCCAAGACTGGCCATGAATCATCTTACAGATGCTTGTGACTTGGTGTGCTCTGTAGTGGAGCCTATGCTCTCAATGTAGGCTCCACGTCCTGAAATTCATGAGTTGAATTGTCTCCTAATAGACTGTTTCAAAGACCTATCGTTTCACCAGCTCTTTCTCATGAATGCCACTTGATGGTTTTTATTTAATTTGACTCTATTGCTACTTTTAATGAATATATTTCACACTTCTTACATTTTCTGCTTTGTTATTATATTTTAATAAATGTTGAGACCTAATTGTCTGGGGAGCAGTTTAGAAATCTGAATAAATGAATGGGATCTGTAAAGGAAGAATCAGAACCAGTCACTGGAGAACTAACTTTGGTAGATAGGGATGGACCAATTCCTGAATAAAACTGGGATCACTATAGCAATCCCTCTATGCAGGAATGGAAGAGCAGTTGAGAATATACTCAAGAGTGACTATAGCCAAATAATTCCTCAACATTCTGGAGAATTTATCAAGTTAAAGAGCTAACCATTTGTCAAAGCTCTAGTTTTTAAATAGCAAAAGTTTCTTTAAAAGTCACTTATAGTATCACTGCTGAACTTCCTTTTCTGACTACAAGAAACATAGAATGCATCTTTTCTGAGAATTCCAGGCACTGAAACAAGTCAGTTTATGACAAGGTCAGGCAGCATAAATCTCACAGTAAACCAACAAAGCATACATTAGAGAAGCATTTGTTAGCAGCAAAATATATTTATTTTCTATCACTGCACTGCATATGCTATGACATTTATGTTACAAACTGCCTATTTCAATGCTTGAAGCTCCTCAGTTAATTGACCAAGAGAATTTTCTTGAGGGGTGAGTAGATTGGGACTTTGAAGACCATCTCATTCAAACACTTCAGACTTTATGCCACAGACCTGAAAGATCAGTTTTCAAGGTCAAAATGATGCTTGAATAAGCCTGTTATGTTTAGTAAGAATTTGTAGAAAGAATACAGGTATTTCTTGACTTACAACAGTTCATTTAGTGACTGTTCAAAGTTGCAACGGCACTGAAAAAAATGACTTATGCCATTTTTCACATTTATGACCATTGCTGCATCCCCATGGTCATGTGATCAAAATTCTGACAACTGACTATATTTATAACCATAAACCATAATAGTTGCAGTGTTCCGGGGTCATGTGATCACATTTTGTGACCTTTGACAAGCAAAGTCAATGGGGAAGCCAGTTTCACTTAACAACTGTGTTACTAACTTAAGAAGTGCAGTGATTCTCTTAACAAATGTGGCAAGAAAAATCATAAAATGGGGCAAATCTCACTTTTCCAACTATCTTGCTTAGCAACAGAAATTTTGGGCTCAACTGTGGTCATAAGTTTAGGACTATCTGTATAGGGAGTTCAGGAAGCAGTTAATGCCTTGTTACTGGAGGCATTAAGTTGTACTCCTTGTCTCCCTTTCTCAGGTGTGTGTGTGTGGGAGGGGAGATGTTACAGAAATGACCTATGAGTCTCTCAGTTATGCTTAACAGCACTGAACACTATGATTTTTCTGGAATGATTTTGTGACTTGCAAATTGTAGTTGCTATATTAAAATATAGGACAGGAAGGCTTGGAGGAACAGGAAAGCTTGGATAAATGTTGTCCATGGGGTCGTGATGGGTCGGACACAACTTTGCAACTAACAACGAATATTAAAATAACATTCCTACTGCTCACTAACAAGCAACAGCATTCTGCTAATTCTACTCGACTTCATAGTATCTGGATTGTAGAATCCCCCGAGATTCTGTTATCTTCCTTCTGAAGTGTAACACTTATAACAAACCATCACAAACTATAATATAGATATCTGTTACATGGTGAGAGATTGCAGAGATTGTGTAAAGCCTGGGAAGAACAGAGGCATGGTTGATTAAAGATGAATTTTGAGAAGATAGGGACATTGTGCTTAAATAGATTTTAAGTAGTTTAACTACTTGTAGTGAGTAACAAGTGGTCATATTCAATTTAATTGCCCAGTTATGATGCTGGACAGGATGCATACCTAATAATCCAAAAATGGTACTATTATAGAACATGTCATGTAGCTCTATAATGAAAGCCTGTCTGGAAATTTCAGCTTGGACAGAAAACTGTTTATAGAGAAAAAATAGAGCAGCTAGGTGAAATCACTCCTCTATGTATAGCACAACTTTACTTAAATGAACATATCCTAGAATAAAATTTTACATAAAGCTCTAATTAATGCACTTATTTAATTATCTTCTATAATAGAGTTTCCCAATTTTTGTGGTTTTGTGGACCAGAGATCAGGAGAAGAGAAGCTTTTGTGTGGGCAGTAGGCGTATGTGCGCACAAAGCTCCATATGTGTGAGCAGTGGGTATGCACACCCTCAGCTTCTGCTTCACAAGTGGGGATGCACATGCATGGGGTCACCCACTGCTTCAGGCAGCCTGGGTTCGAACAGTTCATGGCCCAGTAGTGGCCTGAGAATTGGGGACTGTTCTGTAAGGTTTTAGAGAACACATGAGGTCCCCAGAAATGTTTATGATTTATTTTTTCAGTAATGAAAAGACATTAATACAAAATAGACAAAATGCAATATTGTACCTGTAAGTCTTTATCACTGATGGTCCATCCTGTTCCATCTTCTCCTGCAAAACAATTATTCAGAAACAATTGAAATTGAGTTGAGGAACTATAAGATTTTTCTTATTAATAGAAAGTTGATGAAAGAGAGTTACAAAATATCCAAAGTATTATCACAAACCCTTTTTAGATTTTATCTATTTTATCTGCACATTATCTAATCTGATGAGGTAGGTGACATACAAATTAATAAATATTAATAATCACAAGCAATGTCTTTTGACACAATATATGTTTTAATACTAAAATAGTATATTAAGTATTTTAATGTATATAGGAAGATTCTTCCATGAGAAGGTTAGTAATTACCTTTTTTTATGAGCACAAGTGACAAAGGAATGCTTATGAACTATATATAAAAAAGCAAGACCCGAAAAGCCTTTGGAAGCTTGTATAGGTAGTAAATTCTGTTTTAATAGCGCATCAAAAGCTTCACTGCCCCAGAATCTTAATGATAAATTTTCCAGTGAATGTTCACTGAGTTTCAAGAGCTATTGACAATATTTTGTAACATAAAAATATAACTGGAATATCAATTATCATTTGGATGGTTCTAACATGGACACGCAGGACGACATTGTATGTTATTCTAGACATTTGACATAATATTCGTCAATTCTCTATTTGTTTTTTAAGTTAACCTTTCAAAGAAATCACTGTAAGTATTTGCTAGCAATCAATGTATTTCTCATTAAAACAACCAGATAAATATTAGCTTTCACTTTGTTGATTAATATACAGTTTCTCAAGTTATAAGCAGCTCTTCATTGTTTATAATATAACATAAATATTTATCTAAAATCTTTATAGATTGCCTTTTGGGATACATATATAACTAGCAGCATTCAACAAAAGATGAATCCAGTTGAGATATAATGAATGAATAAAAATGTAAGAATCCAGTATAATAAGGAAACACCATGACTCAGGAATTAGTGTTATAAAAACCCTCTTAGAGAAAGGCAGATGGAACAAATGGATTTTCAAGGATATTTGAAAGCTTGTACAAAATGCTCTTTCATAGTGCCAAAGAAAACAGTCCCACATCCAGGAGAACACCAATAAGAAGGCCCTTGACTGGCACTCAAAAAGGGCCTCTATAGTTGATCTTCACAGAAAGATCATACAATTGAAGGCAGTCGTCTGTATATCCCGTTTAAAACTTTAAAAGGAAACGAATACAAGGGAAAACAGTCTTCTATATGTCCTCAAATTGTTTAAATCTTTAAAAAGTTAACATAAGGGCTTTAAAAAGAACTCAGAATTGCTCTGAGAATTATATACAATTGGTGCAAAATTAGTGTAACATGTTTGGATCTCCTACTCACACAGATACATGATGCACTAATATCTTTAAATCATTTTCATAAGTGGGTCATATTTATCCTATGTGGGTAATCAAATATGAATGGTCACTATTTCCCAGAGCAGATGCCAAACCACAGGTAACATAAATCTTGCCTGCTGTTGCTCTCCAGCAATGGTACCAGAGGATTATTGCCATTCATCCCAAAGATAACAGTGACATATAGCCAACGTGAGTAATAGGCACTGAATTTGCACAATGTTTTAAAGTAACAATTGTATTGTGTTTGCAAATTCCAACATTAAAAATAATATGCTGTATGCAAAAGTAGCTTCCTTTGTTATTCTATCTCTGCCACCATTCATCTTCATTAATGATATAAGTATTAGCACAATAGGATATGATGCAAAAAATGCCTTACCATTTCCCCCTATGGGAAATAGCTATATTAATTTAATTAAAACACATTCTAATCAAGTTCAGGTTAAAATAGTTTTTGTCCCACCCCACAGCTTTTTTTATGCAGTCCCTAACACAGCCCATAGAGACATAGCCCTCAGCTCCAAGATGGCTGCTCATTTAAAAACACATCTACATCTACAACTTGATCATTTTAAATATCCAATTATTCCTATCAAAGTACTGAAATATGTCAAGTAATAGAGTTGATTTATTTTTTTTAATGCCATGCCTTAGTCAACTTTTCTCTGACCGGCCTAAAATTTGTTTACATTTTTCTTTAAGAATATAAAAACAAAAATGTTATATTTTTTGTTCTTGAACTGTAAATTGAAGATATGACCTGTAACTATTATTTCTTTCCGTTTTATATACATCATACTTGTATCAAACATTTGCTGATTAATGGAGGGGGCAGCAGTGTTTGCCTACACCCCCCCCCCAGCAGTTTTACATTGATAAACAATGCTGTTTATCATCAAGCATGGCTTTCCATCACAGCTATTCAGTTATCTCATATTTTATGACCTGTATTTTATTCTAGATCTCTTTGAGCTTTGCTGGAATTAATTGTGTAGCTTATAGACCAGTTTTCTAAACAATTAAGTTCATTTCTATCCAAAACGCTATCCTCTAAAGCATTTACAATCAAATTTTACTAGTTTATTTATGAGAATGTCATGTGGAACTGTGTCAAAAGCACTGCTAAATTTGATTATGCTGAAGATTATATCTACTGCATTCCCTTTATCCACTAAACCACTTATCTTATAAAATTCAGAGATTAGTCTGTACTGGCATGTTTTTCTTACATTTTCAATACCTTACTAGCAACCATTTCTGAATTTTCCTCCCTATCCCATTTTGCAAAGTAAAATAAAATCCATTTTGTTAAAGTACTTTAGAGTGAGTAAAATATTATTGGTTCAAATACCTGTCTTCATTACTGTTTTCTTTTATTGTCCAAAAAAAACAAAAAATTGATATCATGTCAAGAGTACATGCTTGTACAATGGCTTAAATAACTACTTATCGTGTGTATTATTTTTTTAAATCCCTCTATTGTATTACATTATAGATAATATAGATGCATAACATAGATATATATTATAGGTAATATAGATAATAACCAAGTACAATGATATTTATATAATAGGAAATAAAAACTATTAATACTAATGATTAATTAACCCTTTCAAAAATTTATGTCAATGTTACATATGATTTGTGAGATGTAAATGTAAATGGACAGAGTTGCTTAAATTCTACAATTAATGCTGAATATAATTTTCAAAGTACGGTGAATGATTTTGTAATATTAATATTCTTGTGTTCTGTATATGCTGTTTGTTATACCACGGTTATATATTGTATAGTCTCCAAATTTTATCAGATATTATCCGTATTATGTCTTGCATCAGTTCTTGAATGAAACAGGTTGTTCAGCAATTAAGATGCATAAAAATATTTGGGCAATTTAAAAAAAAAACCTATATAGGATCATGTCTGATAACTTTGTAATTGCTTTTACAATTATCCTTATGAAACATGCCAAAAAAGATTTAATTAGGATATACAGTATAGTCCTTTCAGTATACTCAAAATTGCATTCTGATTTGTGCTGATTTGTGCTAGTGAGCACAAAGCACTGTTAATAAGACTCTGGCCTGCCAAATAGAGCACCATAGCCTTATTAACTCCTTGTGACTTCATGGACATAGCTATGCAGTTATCTTGGCAACAAAAATTCATAAACTAATTTACAATCAGTGATTCACTGGTGGTCTCCCATCCAATCTTCCAACCTCAGCAGATTGAATCTGGTTTTGATTTTCTGAGATCAGATAGTTAAGTGTTGGGCAGGCTCTAAAAGCTTAGCTTTTTATGTGTAAAAATTGAAGTATGTTTTTTAAAAATAGGTTCTTGCCTATTTTACAATATTTGTTTCACATATTTCCACTAAGCACCTGCAAGAAACCAGAGGATGTAATTATTCTGGAATAAAATATGGTTTTCTCTAACAACATTAATTAATCAATCTAACCAATTCCTCTTTATGTTCTATTAGAATTTTAACAAAGGTGCAGCTAGTTAAAAACTGAAAATCTTTATGGATTTAGTCCCCACTCTCCAAAGGCCAATGTTTGGCTCTTTCTGCACTTAAGTGGAATTCAAACAAAACAGTATTTTGAACTAAAAGAAGGTTTAGATTCAGAATAATGTAGAATATAATTTAATAATTGTATAATTTTATATGTGGAAAGGGTATTTTGAATCTATGTGGACCATAAAAGAAAGTGATTTGAGTCTGGGATTACAACAGGAAGGTAGGATTACGAAAAAGCACTGAAAGTTTTCTTCTGTACATTTTTTCTCTGTTGCATTCTTGTTGCAAGGTCAACTCTTTATTCAACAAAGTGAATCCATCTTCTTTTTAAAAATTTAATACGAAGAAATACCTGCAAATGAAGGGTAAATACTATAAAAACCACTGCTGATAGTTATAATTCCCTAATGGTAACTTCTGCCATTAATTTCTATTTTAGGAGTATTCCAAGCTCCCTTTAACTCATAAGAATTTGATTTATCGAAAAAAAGTTAATCTACAGATGGAATGGATTCTTTGTTAATATCTTGTTTAAAAAAATAACTGAAGAACTTCATAAATTTCCTAGGATTTAAGTGGTTTCAGGAAAGACCCATTTAATCATAATTTTATTGTAACAACCACACATTTCTGAGAATCTCATGTTAGAAATCACACTGTGGAAAATTTTAAAAATTCTTTAGAGTATTAATGTCAATTTTTTTCTTTTTAAAAGTTTTTTTTTTGGGGTCTTGCTACTTTTGCAGCAATCTTAAACAATCCACGCAAGAAATCACTTCAGTTAAAAATCTTAAATGAAACAGGACATTTATTTCAAGTGTTAATATTGATAGAACAGCTACTAATTTTTACTGAATTACAACAAAGAAGGAACAATTTTTAAAACAATCTTATGCTGCCTAATGGGTATATTTTTGAGGGCTATAACAGACAGAGGTTAGAATTTAATCTCTATTCAGAAAACATTACTTAATTCAAACATGCATGAATTATAATTTAATCCAAATGAAGACATATATACTAAGCAGCCTTTGCGAGTCTTTTTAAAAAGCTTACTAAATGTTCAAATATGTGCATTTTTACTACATATTCCTCTATGTATTATGGTAATTTATATTAACCTAAGATTCCATTTCAATTTATTATGTCTGCAGGAAATATTAAATGAAAGAATGGTAATACTGTATATCCCTATCTGTTGATATTAAATATACACATATTTGTAAAACACAGCACCTGAGAAATGTGTCACAACTTACAAATGAAAAATATATCCTGGCAATAACTATAGACATTCTTTGCTTTGTTTTCATTTATTTTGCATTTTCAGAATATGAAGCTCTTGATAATTTAGGTTTTGTAAACAGGTAGTAATGTTTACACATGTATCAATAGGTGGTATTTTTCAAAACTTAGTATAACATTTGGAGAACAAAGTAATCTCTCTCTCTTTTAGTAGGTACAAGTGTGGTAGACCAACCATGCCATGAATTTAACTGT
>JAEANM010024125.1:0-11217 GCA_017656035.1 Myanophis thanlyinensis
TCTGAGTTAATAATTTACTTCAGAGCACATAATGCTTAGCTTTTTGTTGGGCTGGTTCCTGCTAGTAACTAGTTCAGAGGGCCGGATTAAAAAGCCCAACGGGCCAGATGTGGCCCGCGGGCCGTAGCTTGCCCATGTCTGGTCTAGCAGCTAATCAGTTTCAGTGCTGCTGTTTGTTGCCCAATTACAGCAGGCTCTGACTGCTTCCTCCTCGGCCCTAAGTCAGGGGTGTCAAACTCGAGGTCCACGGGCTGGATCTGGCCTGTGGGCTGCTTAAATTTGGCCCAGGGAGCTTGGCTAGAAATATCAAAGGACCAGCCTGTGGTGCCTCTGCCGGCCAAAATGGGCCATGGGAGGGCAGGGGGGCACGTGTGGCCCCCACGCAGCCCATTTTGATCTGGTAGACTGCTTCTGGTAGCCGGGGACGCTGAAAACAGGCTGTGCGGGGGCCTCAAGCAAGTACCTGATCTGAATAGAAAACAAGCAACATCCTATGTTAATAGTACAGTTTAATGCCAGATTTTACATACTGTAGGTCCATTTAATCTACAATCAACCATCTATAATTAACAGCCATTTCGATTTACTATCCTGGAAAGTTACCTCTGCTGTTAGGTGTTGTATTATCATGTACATTATGCTATTGCATTTTTATTATTAGTTGAATAATAAAAATACAATAGTATAAATAGCTTTCCTGCCTGGAAAAGCAATTTACACTACTATTAAACAATGAGGTTTAGAAATAAAAAGTTTAGTGAAGTATGAAGAATAAGTAATAAATGTTTGCAGAAGAGATAGGAAAATGGTTATAGTAAAGAACTGTGGAAAGAAAGAAAAGGGGAAAAGCGCATCTTGAGCCTGTGCCAAATGCCCATCATAACCATGGCCACCCTTATCACCACTCTGGCCTTCTGAGGTCAAACACCACCCTGATGTGGCCCTCAATGAAATAGAGTGGTGACTGCCAAGATTCTAAGAAGAGACAGCAACTCTGGATGGGTTAAAAGTTATAACTTACAATGTGTCCTTATAACAACTCTGTGTTCACAAATTAGGACAGTGGCTCAATGTGTCCAGATAAAAAAGAATAAAGCATATACTAATGAGCATAGGGACGAGTGTTAATCTACAGTATCAAGAACCAAGGTTTATAATTCCTTAGAAATTATAATTTGTTATGGTATAAATTTTTATGAAATGAAATTCTTTGCATCTGATGACCTTAGTCTGTGAAATGTTTTTTTACAACAAATTTAAGTTAGTTCTTAAGGTGTTTGACTCTTAATTGCATAAAACTAGCAGAGCTAAATCAATATCAATATATTTGTGCACAATGAATATACATCAAATCAGAGATTTGTCCATTTTTTACTTTTTCCAGATGTGCTACCAATTGGTCTCAATAGACCAAACTTAAGGATGACCCTGTATTGAAGCTTGTAGTTAATATAGAAATTAAACACATATCATGTTCTGGGTATTTATTTTCATCTTGCACTCTTATTTAACAGGATCTAGAAAATCTGTTGCTGTGAAAAACTTGAAAAAGATATGTATGAATATTGAGGCACAATTAATAAACATGATGCAATCTTTTCAGAGTTAACGTAATACCCTGAACAAACATGACACATTTACTTGTCATTTTCAGGAGAAAATATGCCCTTGGCTACTTTTCCTCTAAAGACTTAAAATATAATTAAAACAGTTTGTTATTCATTCATTTGTTATATCCTTTCAAAAATAAAAACACTCATACCTGAAGTTCCCAATAAATTTGCCATACAGTTATTGACCAGTAGCTACAATAGTATTTCTTCAATTGCTTTAAACAAAATTTCCATCCAAAAGGCCATAAAACCAATTCATGAGCAGCCATGTAATGTATATATGCATGTTTTCCTTTGAATCTGCCTATTCAAGGACAGGAGTAAGCAAGCTGTGTCTGTCAAGATGCTTTAGAACAGTAACCTTCACTGGCTGTCTCATTGGCTGGTGCTTTTGGATGTTGCTAGCAGATGTTATACAAGAATATCTGGAGAACCACAGGTTAGAAGTTGTCAGAAGTAGATAATTTTTTTTTCCTATCAAGGGCTGCAGAGACAACTTCAAAGAATTGGTGACACAAGAGACACTGAACTCTCCCTAGCCTCCAATCCCTTTTTACACCCGATACTCTTCTCTCTCTCAAGAGGCAGTCTGGAGGAATTGACTGGTAATTAATCTCTTGCTCTGCATGATTATTAAGGCAACAGGTCATCTAGACCTTACTTAAATGTACAAATGGCTTGATCAGATTCACAGTTCCATATTGGAACTCAAGAAACTATAGATGCCCCCTTCCCCAATAAATAGCAATGGTAGATCTGAAATAATTTCTTCATGAGTAAACAGAAATAGCAGGTTGGGGTTATTGTATGTCTACTGTAAGTAAGATCACTATCACTTCTCTAGCTACTCTGAACTAAAAATACTGCTTTCCTTTTAAGTCATCGATTATTACTTCTTTATGTCCATCTAACTTCCTGCAGTTTTCCACCATAGCCAATATTTTTTTGAGTCGCCGATCCAGTGCTTCCAGATGAGGCTCTGATAAGACTGGAGACAGGGGATCTGAGGCTAATGATTCACGCATGACATCACTCAAGCGAAAAGGCTCAGTAGCAAGTAGTTGCAGCCGCAGGAAGGTTGACTTTTTAATACTGGAGACAGTAACAAGGAAAAGAGAATATATACAGGAGAGAGAAAATATCAAATTTAGTATTTCTGTCAATGCAATTGAATTAAAATAAATTCATATGGACTTGAAATACCAGTATAAATCAGAACAGTCATGAGAAATCTTAGAACTGTCAAGGTGAGAAATGCTCATAATTCTTATGGAATCCAGAGCATGTGCATTTTAACAGATTTCTGCCAGAAACATGGTTATATATTCCTTTGCATTTTGAATTGCTCTACATCCAAATGTGTCAACTGGAACCTGCCATCAGTGTCAGATAACTCATACTTAGAATTGGAAAGAGGGACCACCTGTTGCCACCATCAGCCTCCAACCGACCGGTGCGCTCCCACAGGGCAGGCGTCCTCGGGGTGCCACCGTCGGGCCGATGTCGCCTGATGGCCCCGAGGGTTGGGGCCTTCTCTGTGGCTGCGCCCTCCTTATGGAATGAACTCCCCCCTGAGATTCAGACCATTACTGACCTCTGAGCTTTCCGACGTGCGTTGAAAACTCATTTTTTCCAGCTAGCCGGCCTGGCCTGACACCTCAGGGTTATTTTAATTGTTGGTTTAATTTTAAATTTTATAATTAATCTTAATTTAATTTTTAACTGTAATTTTTTAAATGTATCAGCCCATTTAATTGTTTTAAATTGGTTTTTAGATTTTATGTATTTTTACCTGCTGTACACCGCCCCAAGTCCCTAGGGAGAAGGGGTGGTATATAAATTTAAATAAAGTAAAGTAAAATAAAGTAAGTAAAGCTGGTTCATGGAACTACACAACTGGATGAAATTTGACCTTCAAAATTAACCTATATACAGTCATATTAAGCCACCTTGCCCAATTTGGAGCTCTTTAAATATATTGATCTTCAACTTTTATAAGAGGATTTGAAGTTGTCAGAAATAAATACACAAATGTAACATCCTCCATGCCATTGGGTGTTACAATCGCAGATAATTTTCTTCTTTACTTTTTGTTTTGAGATTAGTTAGATTTAATATTTTCTAAATATGATAGCCATGGTGGGTGAAAATTATGGAAGTCCAATATTTCTTAAGGACATTCTCTTTGAGAAAGGCTGAATTAGGCCATCAGGGCCATTGTCTGATAGTTAATTGGGTAAATGTAATTAATGGTATGCCTTTTGTTATGTAGACAGTCAAGAAGTATCCAAGTGATTGGATACGAGATAGGTGGCAAATAAATCTTATAAGTAAATAAAGAAGTTTGAGCAGTCTCGGTAATATTGGACTCGTGGTGAGAAACAGTTTAACAGAAATCATTCTTGCTCCCACATACAATCTCTTACTCTCCTGAACAAACTAAACAATGGACGATTTGGATGTAGGATGTCCTCATACTAAAAACACAGCCCTTTTGAGAGAGCACCTTGACAATCTCATTTACGAGCAAGATTAGTTTTTCATTGCAAAAATCTGGAAGTTTCTTAAAACATCCTAAATTATACTACACCAGCAAAAGCAAATTTTGAGAGGCAAAAAATTATCCTTACATGCAGCACTGCCGAAGAGGAGTCAAAATAGACATTTCATCATGAGAATGTCTCCCAAACCTGAGAACAAGAATAAAAACAGCAGATTAGGGCATAATTTAGGGGAGAAGTGATGCTATTCATTACAAACAATTTCCCTGTTCTTCAGAGAAAGAAGTGGCATAAAACTGCATTCTGTCCTCTAATTTTATCCCCACAACAATCCTGAGGTATGTTGGACTAAAACAGTGAATAATCCTGTTACTTGAGAGTTTGGATCTGGATCTCTTAGTCTAGTGACTAGTCCAACAGAGTAATCAGTACATGGCATGAGTTTATCTCAAGGGGTTATTGTACAGAATTCAAATGCTGCCTCTGAAACAGAACATGAAAATTAGGCACAGCCAGATAATGTAATTATTTTATACTGTTACTAAGAAGAAAGGAATTATCCAGAGGCAAAACATGATACAGTTGGTAGGGATTCTTCTAATCATACTGCTTGTAGTGTTACATTTTATATACCGGGTAATGTCATTGTACTGTTAAATTTTAGAATAATACTATCACTGTAGTCTTAAAGTAAATTATAATTCTCCTTATCATGAGTAAATAGTGCCAGTAGATAAGTACTCCTTGGCATTCAAATAATATTTGCTGAGACTGCAGAGACTAGTTCACTGGATTCTAGCACAAAGCTACTTTGCAACTAGCTCTTCCTTGTTTGAAACCCGTAACTTATAACCTCTTTCTTTCAAGTCTATCCCACAATGGGAGGTGGGGGAGGTATCGTTTATTTTGAATTAGTGCAGTGCAAGATAGAATCATCGTGGGTTTTTTTCCAGTTTGGGACTTTCCAAAATGTGTTGGAGTTACAGTTCCCAGTTTTTTAGCCAGGTGCATTCCTTATCCTTCAGAATGTACTGAGATAACCTTAGGGAAGTTTGGGCTGATGGTTAGCCCTGTTTTCAAAGATACAGATCATGTTAGAATTCAAAAGCTTTCCAAAATCTCTTGCCCACCCTTAGGAAGATACCAGCTCTTTCTTACCCTCTGCCATTGTCCAGATGAAGATAAAAAGTGTGGTTGCCAAATTTTTCAAATGTCTCATAGTGATGCCTGTCCATATTTCCTGCAGATAAAGAGAAAGCAGAATGGAAGAAAATGTGTCACCAAAATTTGCCCATACGCAGAGCAATAAGACCAAAAGTCTACAGTACATTTGTTCTTTGGGAAATCTGGATAGCAAGTATCACTCAGTTCTCTGTTCAGACAGAGAATTGTCTTGAGAGTGACCCAGTTCTTAGGTGGCCATTAGAATATATAATATTGGGATACAAAACATATATTACTCATCTGCCACTGTCAGAAGTGTATTTGTCTGAGTCTACATTTTCAAAAGAGAGTGATACAGCATGATAAAATCATGGATGAGATATATTACTTATTCTGTAAAATATAAAGAATGTGGATTTTCAAACCCAAAGGTCATATAGTATATAACTTGATTTATAGGATCGAAGCATGAATGTGTGTGTGTATTCAAATTAGATTTTTTCTAATCCTCTAACTGAGTAACATTCAACAAGGCAGATTATCAGTATTTGAGTAGATTATATTCCCTTTTAAGATGATATGTTTCTACATCTGTTGCCCGTTAATCAAATAGGTTACACTGACTGGTCAGTTAAACATTGTAATAACAATACATAATAAGCAGCTGCATTTTTGGAGCAAAAATTGAGAATAGATGGGATGGCCAATCCTCTAAATGCTTACACTGTATATATCTATTGATGAAATATGGAATATTAATATGAAAAAAATGCAATGCTTCCACTAGAGGGCATTGTGACACATATTTGCCATTATAAACTATAAAATGTAGGGTATGTTGAGTAGTAATGTGAATAAGAGCTTTTAGCAAGCCACATTTTATCTGAATTTTCTTACATGTATCCTGAAAACACTCATGAAAAGATTAAATTTTTGTCTCTGTGTAAGTTTGAAAGGAGAAACTTTGTTGCATAGTAATCTAAAGCTGAGAAAAAGAGCAAAAGTTAATTACACTTTTTACTATATAAAATGGATAGTTAATGAAACCTGAAGAGCCATTCAGAATCATTGACGGTTGGACAGAACTGGGTTAAATCAGCCAACAGTAGGGCTTGGTAAATGGTGAATATACAACCTTCAATGAACTTTCTGGAATTATTCAGGGTCCTAAAATTTAGTTAAGATGCAGGCCTCTACATTCCTTATTGTGACAAGTTTTAACTGGTATGAGTTTGGTTCTTCTGAAGTGGGTAAGCTGAGAAAAAGAATGTCCCCTTTTGGAATTGTAAGGCAATGCTAAAAAAACAGGCCAGAACAAGCAACTTTGAGAAACGTTACAGAAGGAACAATTGCTTTCTTGTGAATTTCAGCAAAATGTATTGCCAGTGAAAGCCTATTTTGGAAAAGCTGGTGGGCAGCCAGTTTTACACAGACAGAGATCCTTTGTTTTGTAAGATGCAGTGGGCCTTATGGTTAAGAAACTCTAGCACCCCAGTCTCCCTCTTACAAGCTAAGCTGAAACATCTGCAGTGGAAATGCCAAACAGAGTTTGAATCAGAGGCATGATCTGGGGCCTTCTGCCCCTGCCTTCTGCTACCACTGATCCAGGTCCCTTGTCCCCAATACAAATACATTAACATACTTACCCATGAGAAAATCAAGCATGGTCATGTCAATGAGATTCAGAAGTCGGGCTGTGTTGTCATATGGCGGTGTCTTTCGAACCTGAGCACAGTAATTTTCATTCAGCTCCCACCTGGGAAAAGTCAGTTATCGTGAAATATTATCTGCTAACGTTAATCATTTTACAGTAGTTCACTTTTAATCTTCTGTTTATCTGGTTTTCTTTCCCTCTGTTAGAATTCTAAACCACCATTGTGGTACACTTTTGGGGGGCATATAAGAATATTTACCAACATAAAATATCCATGGTGTGTTTTCAAATATAATTTAGTTATTCTTCATTTTAATTTTATTTTGTCTTTCTGTTTTAAACTGCTGAAGTGTAGTGGTAAATGGTAGTACATGAAGTCTTAACAGCAACAACAAATCCCTCAGAAGTTGTGGGAGCTTCATCACTGGAAGCTTTCAAGAAGAGACTGGACTGCCATCTGTCAGAAATGATATAGGGTCTCTTGCTTGGGCGGGGTGGGGTGGGTGGGTTGGACTAGATGACCTACAAGGTCCCTTCCAACTCTGTTAATCTCTTAGTCTGTAAATAAATCTCACATTGGAAAAAAGAAGCAGCTTTGGTTGAACTACTTCCTCAGGTCACCTTATGCATTTTGTCATTTTGCAAATGCATGTCGTATGGGTTCAGAGATTCTTTTGAGCTTGTTTGCATGATGCTGCAGTTACTTAAGCAAAGGCCAAAATATTTTGCTGGGTGAGCTGAGCTACAAATGACTTCTATCTTTTTCTACTCGTGCAGATGCATACTAAGTGATGATACTCAAACCAGGAAAATCTCTGAAGCATCTTTTTCTCTTTCTTCCAGTAACATTACCATGATAATAAGTGGCACAATGAAATTCTGCTCCCTTTTCAAAACAATGAAAATGTGCTGGCACTTCCCATTGCTGATAGGGTGAACCTTGGTCCTGAGACCTTAAGAAAAGCAACAGAAATAGAGAAAGTGGCATGCTTGCCCTGAAATATAATGTATTTTTGTGACATGGGCCTTTCCCACAGATATGAAGCAATATGTCTCAATCACTTAAAATAAGAGGTTAATTTCCTCTCCTTCATTTCCAGGAGAGCGTACCAGATACGTCACAGATCAGCATTTATTTATACAATGGTGAATAGGGAAATATATTTTTCTGTTGATATCCATGTTCTATCTTGGTTGTTATAAATTTACATTTTTTATTTTGAATTTCTGAATATTTTTTTATCTGTCATCTGACGCGCGAGATATTTATATATAGAAAAAACATAAAAAAACACCCTATTTCCATTAGTTACTTGAGACCCATGCTTTAATTTTTTTTTAAACAGAATCAGCTTCTTCAAATCATTAGTGATGATTTCAGCTGAATATTTTGCAGGTGTGGTGTTCTTCCTCCTCTTACTGGACTTTTCTTGGGCTCACATGAAAAAGTAAAATAGATGCAAAACAAAAAAAGGAGGGGAGGCAAGATGGCCAAATTGAAGGGCTGAGGGATGAACCTTCATGGTCTGTACAGATTCCCTTAAGTTTAGGCCAAGTGCCTCACTTTCTCCTTTCTTTGACTGTCCTGTTTCTCCAACCATCTCATTTGTCTCCACTCTTATCTAGAATGTTCTTTTTTCCTTTTAAATCCTCTGTTTAGCAGTAGTGGGTTTTCTTTTCTCCTTTTGGGTACTCACTCAGCTTTCTTGGTCTTGGAATAGGAACGCCTCCAGGGACTCCGCCAAGACCGGCGTTCAGCTATCGTTTTGTCAGGCAACAAGGCTGCCATGGATCCCTCAAGCTGCTCAGGTTTGCCACACAAAGCATGTTCAGTGGAGCAATAGTAGGAGCACACACCAAAGAAACAGATGTTGCCAGCTGGTCGATCCAGGCAAAATGGAGGGAAGCAAAAGTTAGAGAACTGCAAACACAGAGACATTTTTGCTATGATAGATCGTGCCACCACCTGCCTTACAGATTTGAAGAGAAAAGGGAATACTTTAAATTCCTGTCATAGTTAATCTGTCTTGGCCTTCTCTAAACATGTCATGTTTACTACAATGCAGTGGTGAAGCTGGCCAGGAATTGTAGAAGTTGCATTAAATCTGGAGAGCAGTTTATTAGGAAAGATTTACACAACTGCCCCCATAAATTCAAAGACACAATTATTGTTTCCAAAGTTGGGGGGAGGTGTCAAGAATGGGGCAGGGAGATATTCACCTGGGGAGATGAAAAATGTTTTAAACAGTTTCATATCTGTTGTAATGTCACGAATTTCCGTGCTTATATTCACCAAGCGTCCAGAAACGGGGGGAATTCTTCTAAAGTCCAAGATCCTGCATGGAAAAGGCAAATGCAGGAGATAAGTTGGAATAAAGAACTGATAGCTTAGCCTATTAATGTCATAGAGCCTACAATCAAATAATATCAATTAACTTTTTCTAATAGTTGTATTCACAACCACATGATGATCTCAAGCCTTGACCTGAGGTTTGCCTTCTATCTTAGCAAACTGCTATGGACTGGGTGCATTGAAAGGATCTGCCAGATCCTTTATGGAACTCTTGGAGAAGGATTCCTTAATGGATTGCTTCTTACCTTGGAGAGCTTGGATTATAATAGCAATGCTCTGAGTCTGAGGGAATTAGAACCATCACCTAAATTTCTCATGATGCTCCCTTTGCTCTAAAATTTAAATGGGGCTTCACAGCTGCTCAGAGAGACCCAGGGCACAGTGTGATAATTCCTGCTAGAAATTGGATTGTACCCTTCAAGGATAGTTTTATTTATGCTAATCTGAACCCAGCGATGAATAAACTTTGAAATGGCAAGACCTCATATAAACATGAAACACTTAGTTGGGTAAGCAATACCATCTATTTGTCACAAGCTGATATCCCCAAGCAGAGTTAAAGTTTCAGAATAGCTACTAATAACTTTGTCATGATCTCAACACACTAGATCAAATGGTGAAAACCTGTGGCCTTCTAAAAGTTTTAGGATTCCTGCTTCCTTTATGTAAACATCATAATCCTGTAATCAAGGATATTCAGATTTATATTCTCACAAAATCTAAAAAGTTATAGATTATCCAACCCTGTTCTATAGCTGTTCTATATGCCTGGATCTCATATTAGCCAAAATCACTATATTGATTATGTGCCATCAAGACATTTTCAATTCCTAGCAATCGCATAAGAAGTTTTTCTCCATGATGATTTGCCCTAATCTGGTCTTTCAAGTTTTCCAACATTGCAGTCAGAGGTGAAATTCAGCTGGTTTATAGCATTCTATAGAACCGGTTATTAGAAGAAATCTCCTCCCAACCCCCCACCCCACCCCATTTTGCAGGGTTAATCCTGTAAAGATTAACTTTACAGGGTTAATCCTGTAAATAAGGCAGTTGTTTCTAGCCTAATCTTTATTGCCTTACTCACAGAAACTGCCTCTCCCTTTATTACATTGTAACTTTGGTGGAGTTTAATTTTGTGCTTAGTGATATTTAATCCTGTGGCCATGTCCACAGAACCGGTAGTAAAAAAAATTGAATTTCACCACTGATTGCAGTCATTGCCACTGTAACTGAATCCACCATCTTGCTACTGTCACCTTCTTTTCTTTCCTTTCACTTTTCTCAGAATTAGACCAGGTTTTCACATATGTCTGAAGTAAGATAATTTGAGTCTGGTCATTTCAGTCTTGAGTGAGAACTCTTGCTTGCTTTGTTCAGTGACCCATTGGTTTTCATGGTATTTTCAGGTGTCTTCTCAAACACCATTTTAAAGTGTCAGGCTGGTTATATTATTATTTTTATTATGGTGTATATATTACCATTCTTTCTGCTCACATTCAGGGCAGGAAGCTGCCTTCTGCTAGCTAATCCTTGCCTATTCTGATAACAGCAGCTTGAAAGAGCCTAAGTAGAGTTCGTTTCCAGTACTACTGGGATTATTCTGCAACAGAAGATGCCAAAACCTAAATTTGTCTACAAAGAGTATATTCTAGGATTAAATTATGCTATTTTTTTTTTTACTAACCACCTCCTGAAAATAAAGCATAGATATATTTTGAAGAAGAGAATTAGACTAAATTTACCTTCTTCTTCTTCTTTCAGCTGTTCCCATTAGGGGTTGCCACAGCGAATCATCTGTTTCCACCTACAGTAACTCTCTCCTCGGCATCCTCTACTCTTGCCCCAATTAACTTCATGTAGCACATCCATATATCTCCTCTTTGGCCTTCCTCTTGACCTCTTGCCTGGCAGCTCCATCTCCAACATCCTTCT
>JAEANM010024126.1:0-11217 GCA_017656035.1 Myanophis thanlyinensis
GATAGCTCCGCCGGCCCCCGCTATTGCAGAAGCTGGCGGAGGAATCCTTCTCGCATGGGGCGGGATTTTCAAACCTCTGCCAGATTCTGCAATAGTGGCGGCCGGCGGAGGAATCCTCCTCGCATGGAGCTGCTGTCGGAGCTGCGGCAAAGCTCCAAAAGAGCCGCATGCGGCTGCAGGGCCGCTGGTTGCTGACCCCCGGTATGGATAGAAGGATGTATGTAAAAGATGCCTGACTGAAAGTTCCAAAAGCTTCTGGCAGTTACAAAGGCCTGGCTTAAGAGTAATTGGGCACTTTGGCAGTGGGGACAGTTTGTGAATATCTGGGGTTCATCTTTCCTCAGCCTTGGTAGTATAAAATTTCTACACTGGAACTTTGCTAGGAAAGTTTCTGGCCTCCAAAAATATACTTAGCAGGAGGGATACATTTGTATTAAATTGCAAAAATAATTTTCTTCCATTCTTTCTGGTGTAAACTGAACACATTTTCCATTAATGAATCCTCATCATTAGTAGATGTTACTGAATAAATAGTGTAGCATTAATATTTCTGCTAAAATTTCATAGAATGTGCCGAAGATCAGCATCAGTATATTTTGCAACAAAGCAGGGCTGTCAAACTCGGGCCTGATGCATCATGTGCTGCCCCTGCCCAGTTTAACAAAGGGGAAATAAGTCCTGACACGTCACATGATGCTGTGAGTTTGATACCCCTTTACTTCAAACTGCCTTAGACAACATTCAGATTTCAGAAATGGCAGGTTTCAGCTATTTTTTTAAAAGAGAAAACCTTTCAATGTCTGCAAGCAGAACAAATAAGCAATATGTGAATTTTGCAGTATGTTGCAAACAAGGGAAGTATTAAGAATTGTATGGAATGGGAGTGCTGTACATTAGATTGAGTCATGCTTTCTTTTTAAAAATCTTTTTAATCTTGTGAATCCAAAATAAATATACATAGCTGAGATACTTGGCTAGTTAGCAATATAGCCAGGAAATGGAGCCATTAATATATTCAGGCCCCCCAGTTTTGGGAGCATAGCCATGTTTTTAAGGCCTTTTGAAAGTAACAGGGATGGGGCCATTTCATCTTCAAAGGGAGCATATTCCATACAGCAGGGGACATTGCAGGAAAAATGTGTCTTCTAGTCCTCGCCAACCAACACTCTTTTGCTGACAGGATCTGTAGCATTCCAGTTCTGCTAGGTTTAGTTAGATGGCTAGAGACACTTGGAAAAAGGCGATGCCTGGTCCATGTAGGGTTTTTAAAAGTGACAACCAGCATCTTGAATTGCACACTGGTAACCAATGCAGCTTATGCAGAAATGGTGTTATGGTTGCTGTATACAGTACCTGCCACCCTTTACTACTTAGGCATTCTGCGTTCTGCACCAGTTGAAGTTTCCAAATTGTCTTCGAGGTAACTCCATAGAGACCATGTTGCAGTAATCTGTAGGCAGGGTACAAGGGCATGAGTTATTGTGAGCAGGGCCTTTCATTCAAAAAATGGGCGCAACTGGTGCACCACTCGAAAGTGCTCAAAGGTTGTCCCAACCACAACTGCTCTTCAAGTAGGAGTCACAAATGTAGGAGGACTTACAGACTGTGCTACTGCTACAACCCCATCCAGAATTAAATATGCAAGAACCTTGTTCTGGAGGGTCCAAATACCTACAGCCACTCTGCCTTGTCCCAGGCCCCTTGTCCCCCCCCCCCCCAAGTCTGCCCCTTCAACAGTATTGGCTAAATCAATATGTGTAGATTATACGTCAGTGATTGCTATAGTAATGTTTATTGTTGGGTTCACAATCTTGCCAATCCCTCCTAACAATGCTTGGCATACAATCTGTTTATTTTACTCTTATATGACTTCATAATAACAATACAAAGTAATATGTCCTGTTTAGCTAATAGGTTTCCTTTCCTGTTCCACAAATATCCCTGGAAAGCCCCTAAACTTTTATAGATTCATTTATGGGCCACTGTAACCTTGTTCCCAGAATCATTCTATTGAACGATAAGCCAACTGGATAAGGTCACTTAAGTTGACAGTTTTAAAGTCTATTCCCACAAACATGGCATCACTTTGGTTCAGTCTTTTACAAACCTGTACAGGTCTTTACAGGAATAAATCTCATTTCTCACGCCCTCTCTGCCGTGATCTTTGCCACCTCCTGTCAAGTCATGTATCCCATTCTCACAAACCTTTAAAACATGGTTTTCTCCAGATACTGTGACAGTGAGACACGTGTGTGGCTGGAGAATGGCGGGAGCCTCATCTCTGCACAGTTTGGATGGCAGCTTGGAGAAGGAATGGGATACAAGGTGGGAAAGATCTGTGGGGCACAGCAGAGCTGGTAAAGCAGAGAGGGTTTTGCACAATGGTGCTGGGATGTCTGGCCAGGGAGTAGGGCTTGAGGTGGCATTTCTCTGTAGTAGCCCCAGTACTGGGCTCAAATAGAGGCGGAGAGATAGTGGTAGTGAGCTAAGGCTGAAGGTCCCAGGCCTCTACTTCAGCCCTGGCACTGTACTGACTTGTTACTAGCAGTTTAGACATCAATGGCTGTGTATTGCATTATTTTGAGGAGACAGTGTTATTTCTTCAGTGTTGTCACATGAAAATATACACTTACTATAAATATTTACAAAATGTGAGAGGGTGTACTCACTTCTGTGATATACTGTATATGCCGCTTCATAGTGCTTTACAGCACTCTCTTAAGTGATTGTCAGAGTCAGCCTCTTGCCCCCAACAATCTGGGCCCTCATTTTACCCACCTTGGAAGGATGGAAGGCTGAGTCAACTTGGAGCCTGGTGGGAATCGAACTGCCCAACTACTGGCAGTCAGCAGAAATAGTCTGCAGTACTGCATTCTAACCACTGCGCCACCACAGCTCTTGAAGACCTCTTTGCTCTGGATTTCTAGTCACATAAAAAACCCTCATTTGCCAACCTTCTGACCATGTTAGGCCCAGCCCAAGAACAACAATCCAGCCAAAGTCTACTGCTTTATTTGCTCACACCATTTGACAGAATTTTGCCAGACTTACCTTTATGAACCCCCGCCCTAACAGATATACCCTGGTTGATTCTAGGGCAATGACGCTCTTCCTGTGTCTCCTCCCTTGCCCCTTGCAATGTGCTCCCTCCTTCCTGAGAAACTACAGTTTCATTGTAATCCATCTCAGGTTCCCCCTTTGTAGGCACCATCCATCACAGATCAGACATCTTTCTTTAACTGGGGGGGGGGAGTTTCCACAATCACCCTCATGTTGATTTGGTACCTCCTAAGCTCTAGTCCTTTGACTTTCTGGACATGGGGTTAGTTAGCAAATCTTGACATTGATGTTATGTAGCAGAGATCATTTTCCAGGAAGGTATGATTTTGAGGTACAGCTAGCCTCTGTTTTTCCTTAGCTATATGAATATTTTTTCCAATATTGGAGCTTCTTTCCTCGATATAGAAACCAGTCAATTTTGTGCTCAGTTGTGTACCCACATATGCTCAGCATCCACAAGCAGGTGCTAAATGGAAGCATTCTTGTGTGTTTTCCCAAGCATCTCTGCCTGTGGAAAGGGGACAACTGCAAATATGAAATCTCTTAGCAATGTGTTTCTCAGAGGCTATGATCCATCACTTGGCTCAGCCTGTGGGAAAGTGTCAGCCTTGCACAGGGAGGCCTCCATCTCTGCAACCTGTTGGCCTTCCGCCTGACTGCTGACTAAGGAGCCTTATTACTTCCAGTTGTTCACCTGGCAACCTACTCTGTTATGCCAGGCTATTGAATTTTGTTGAGCATTTATTTGTCCTTTCCTGTAAATAAGAAGAGTGGTGGGAGATGGTCCAACTTGTCTTTTTGCAATCCATCTGTTCTGAAAACATTTTAAAGGCATTCATCTTCCCAGCACACAGAGAATACAGTACAAGTGAGAGGGCTGGGCTCTCTGGTTCAATAATGTCTTTCCTGATGCATCCTTGAGTTCTATCAGCTTTGCCCAGAGAGGGCCAAGACTTTTTCATGCGAAGGGGGCTCTCTTATAGAGCTGCAGCTTTAAGCTATATATTATACTATAAGAGCTCCCCTGTTGCTCTTCTTCTTTATACAGGAACAATCGTGGGAAACTGGTCCGACCACTTGAGTTCCAGTCCACGGTAGCGCCAGGCACCATAGCCCGCGTGGAGCCCAACATTAAATGGTTTGGTAAGCTTGCTTTGATTGGGACAGTTTGGGGTGGGGAATTTCCTCCGCTTGGGTTTCATTAACCCCAAAGTTGAATCAGAGAGACTGAGAGGGCTGCTGATACAAGTGCTGTGTTGTTTCCTGCATCTTGTCAATCCAGGCTACATCTTCTTTCTGTAGGAAACACACGTGTGGTCAAACAGTCCTGTCTCCAGAGATTCCAAGAGGAGATGAAGGTGGTTATGAAGGATCCTTATCAAGTAGTCATGAAACAAAGCAAGTTGCCCCTCACTCTGCTTCATGACCGGATTAAACCTCATGTGAGTGGTATTCTTGTCCTTTTGATCACTGTGTGTGGTGGAGGTTGGACTCTGGGGGAGACTAGCTGCATTCTCTGTCTCCCTTCCCTCGTTCCTGCCTCACAGAATGAGATACCCTCTGCCAATTATAAGAATGCAATAGGAAAGCCTAGCAGAGGTGCATCATTTATATTTATAGTCGTGTTCATCTTTGTTCACATTTGCTCATAATTATGTAGTTATATGTGTGTGTGTATAGTTAGGTATATAGTTATATAGAGAGAAAGAACAAATTTATTTAGCATATAGCATACAATGCCAGGGAAATCTATAAATGCTAGACACAACACCTAGCTTGCTAGTTCATTCTATTTGGTGGTTGCGCACCTTGCTTGGTTGCATAGTGGGGGGCCAAACTAGCTTTACTACAGCTAACTAGAATAAAAGAGAGAACAAAAAGATGGGATTTAAGGCTTTGTTTAAAAGGTGATTCAGCACAAAAGGTCAACTAAGAGGAGGCTTGTATGCCCAGGTGGGATGTTCTCCCCACTCATTGACAGGAAGTGCTGGCTGGGTGATTCATTCACATGGGCAGCTTCAAGGCTCTTCTCTAAGACCTCTTTTGCATGCTAAGATTGCATTAGGTCTTTCATGGGCTGCAGTTCTCACTGGCTAACTGTAAAGAGGAGAGAAAGAGTAAAATGGGATCTATTCAAAATGTATACAATGTGGCATAATCATCACTTCTTTTTCTCTGTCAGAAGATGCCCAGCAAAATTCTGGATCCAAATTGCCTCTGTTGTACAAAGTGATGTGTTCAGGGATTGAGAGTCCCCAGTGGGATGGTGGTGCCAGCTGCTTTCAAGCTATTGCTGAGGTCTACCTGTCAGTTTGCCAGATCCCAATGCCTTGATCTCAAGTCCAAAAATGTTTTTTTGTTCTGGTTTAAGAGCCACGTTTCTTATTTTCTTGCGTAGCTTGATTTTCATCTGAACAACTTTTTTTTCAGCAGTTCCTATATGTCTCTATAAAACAAAAATTATAATTCTAACTAGGGTCCTCTAAAGTTGAAGCACATATCTCTCACTTAGTAGTTCTTATTAACTAGAGAAGAAATAGCTGGCCTTCCCAAAGCAGAAATCTGAATTTTGGCAGAGTAGACAGCAAAGAACAGCGGTATCTTCATGCTTGTAACTTCAATCACAGAGGAAGGAAGGGAGGCCAAGCCATGAAGTTTACACTGCTTTGCAGAGCCCGCTTTGGGACAGGAGTGGTGTAGCTGTAGCCCTGTTGTAGCTCTTCTTTAAGGAAAGCTCAGATGGGGGAAATTCTTTGTGGGGCCCAGCTGAGCTGGAGCATCTGAGCCAGGATGATGCAGACGGGGTCTTTTTCTTCTTTTAGAATGCCAAAGTCCATATTCTTGATACAGAAACCTTTGGAACAACCTTTGGTCCAAAATCACAGCGGAAACGACCAAATCTCCTGGCAAGTGATATGCAGTCTCTAGTAGAAAATGCCATAGCTGAGGCCAGCAACTACAGTCAAGACAAAGACCGGGATCTGGTGACAGAGGAAACTGGAGTGAGGTATACTATTGGAACTGGCACCTAGAACTATGGTTTGGTGTAGGTATGTGGAGGGTGATGCATTTTTGCCCTGAAGTTAGAGATTGTTAGGTACCCTTATGGCAGGCCTGTCAAACTGGTGAACTATAGGCCGGATACGTTACGTGGAGGCCACACCCATCCCAGCTCCACAAGACAAAAAAAAGTCACGCTATGTCACAATCTAGCCCATGACACAATTGAATTTGACACCCCTGCCTTATGGGATCTTGGTTGCTCAGTCCTTCCCTAAGCCAGCAGTGTCCACCTGTATCCCTAATCACTAATTGCCCCAGCAAGCACCTGGATGATTTTTTTTGGGCCCTGCGTTAAAGGCATCTCATTGACAACTATGATTCTTTGGCTGGAGTTTCTGGCTTTTCTGTTCTGGGTGGATACTGCCATAATTCTGCTTCCACTCAATTTGATTTCTTCCCATTCTGATCATGGAACTTGCCATATTCTCTGCCCATCCAGGTGCAACGATATTTCATGTGCCAGAGAGCTTTGCTACAGTCTGCTTGTTTTACTTGATTACAACTAAATGGTTTTAACAGAGAACCAACAGAAGAGACACCTGCAATGTGTCTCCTCTTTGAGACGTGGCACTTAAAATAAAACTTTCAAATAAATGACTGCCCTTTTATTCATGAAAAAGATAAATAGGGCACAAGAGAGGAGCCCCCACAGCAGCATCTGTGTGGTTGGTTCAGCTGATGGAAGAGTATTCTTTGAGAAGAGACAATATGTTGGCTGCCCAAGTCTATTGTAAAGCGAGGCAATTCCTTCTCCCAGGGGAAAAGGAATCTGCTATCTAGTCATCTGCTGACATATAGCATGGTTGTGCCCTTGGGCTTTTGAGTCTTCTGGTTCTCTTTTTCAGGGTGGAAGTACAAGAAGAAATCTACAAAAAAGGACAGTCTAAACGGATCTGGGGAGAACTTTACAAGGTATAGGAAGGGGTGGTGAATGTGGCTGCGTAATTGTGTTCTCACAAACATTTTTGACTAAGGCATGAGAAAACTGTTCCTGCCAAGATGTCATGAGCTAGCTTGCTTGTCTTTTTATTTTATTTTATTATTTTTATCGATCTTTATTATTTGAATAAATAACTCAAAAGTGGCAAGCGTACCTAATACTTGGGATTGGGCTGAGAGAAGGTGACTGGCCCAAAATTACCCAGCTGGCTTTCATGCCTAAAATGGAACTGGGACTCAGCATCTCCTGGTTTCTAGCCTAATTCCTGAACCTGTAGACCAAAAGCACTGAGTTTCTCCTAAGTTAAAGTTAAAGCAAGCCTGGAGTTTGATGTGTTCAATTCTGGATTTCTCACCTTGCTCTGGATAGAACTGCTTATCTGTGTAGTTTGAAATGTTTGAACTTGATTGTTATAAAGAGTTAAAACATGGAAATTCTCCTGGATGCTTCCCAGTCCACTAAATCTCTCGCCCTGTCTCTGGACTGCCAGGTGATAGATTCATCGGATGTCATTGTGCAAGTGCTGGATGCCAGAGATCCCATGGGGACCCGTTCCCCTCATGTGGAGGCCTACCTAAAGAAGGAGAAGCCTTGGAAGCATCTCATTTTTGTCTTGAACAAATGTGATCTTGTGCCCACATGGGTGACGGTAGGTCCCTTGGGAAATGAGGTGGGCCACAAGAACAAGCTGCTGGTTGCTTGTCTCCAGCGCAGAGACCATTTTGCATGTGAGCTTGGGAAATGTCAGGAATGGAGCTTGCAGAAGTTTAAGTCAGAAATGACTTTTTGCAACTGCTTGGACATGTGCTTTACCTGTTGCAACTTGGAAGGGTGGGGGGGTGGGGGGGTCCAAAACTTGTCTACTAGCAACTTCCTCTTTAAGCTGTTGACTTTGCATGGGATGGAGGGGCTACTGAGCATGAGACTTGGCTTGTTTCTTCCAGAGGCGCTGGGTAGCAGTGCTGTCTCAGGAGTATCCAACCTTGGCTTTTCATGCCAGCCTCACAAACCCTTTTGGAAAAGGTGCCTTCATTCAGCTCTTGCGGCAATTTGGAAAGGTATAGTAAATCTTTATGCTTGCCTTGAGTGTACTGAAGAATGCTGTGTTAAGTGGCCCACCACTTTAGTATGAGCCGGCAGTGTGATGCAGCTGCAAAAAAAGCCTGCACTACTAAGAGCACACTTGGAATACTGTGTCCAGTTTTGGTCATCACGATAGAAAAAAGATGCTGAGGCCCTGGAAATTATCCAGAGAAGAGCAACAAAGATAATTAGGGGGCTGGAAGCTAAATTGTACAATGAACAGTTGTGGGAACTGAGTATGTTGAGTCTAGCAAAGAGAAGGGGTGACACAATAGCTGTCGTCCAATGCTTGAGGGGCTGTCACAGAGAGTCAACCTATTTTCTAATTAATCCCTGCATCTCAGAATGGAGAATAGATTGACCCCCCTCTTCCCCAAAGCACCTTTCTGAGATGCAGGAATTTGGAATGGTGGTGGTGATGGGGGAGATATACTTACAAAGTTCCAAGAGAATTAATTAGTCAAGAGGTGCCTTGAAGATTCGGCTAAAAAATAAGCAGTTAGTCTTGTTGATGGCAGTACAGATTAAGAGTGGTGATTGGTCATAATTAGCAAGAAGGATCAGTCCTGAGATGGAGTCAGCTGTGGATGTCTGAAAGATTTGTTCTCCCAGAGATTATGCTATTTTGTAGAACATGGTGTCACGCTGTGACATGATGTTTTGCGACATTTAACTTTTTTTCTTTTGTGGAGCTGGGGTACACCCACCTGTGCAAGACGCATCTGGCCTGTGGGCCACCTCTACTGTGAACAATCTAATGGTTATTTGAGAGAGGGTTCAGAAGGCCATGATGATATCAAGTCATCTGAACTGCTTTCACTTTCAAATATTTGCCTTCCAAAAGACTTCTGACTGGCCAAGAAGTGGCATAGTCTAGAGGGGGATCAGCATCACCCAGATGGGGAAAGACTGGGTGCTTGCTTCCTAATAAGCTATTCATTGTCAAATTGGCATGGACTTGTAGAGGAGATCCCTTGAATGATCAGGGGATTGTGAGGTTATATTTTGAATGCCCTCTTACAGTCTCCAGCACTTTTCAGGGAAAAGCAGAAATGTTTAACCTTCACTTTCCAAACAAAGAAGTAAGTTCCCTGTCTAACTAAGTTGCCCTATCAGCTGAAGTCTTTGCTAGTCCTCCCTAGAACCTGGTTGCTTAAAGTGTCTACTGATTAATGCCCATTTTATAAGCTATTTTTAAAAGCTTAAAGCAACAAGCTGTAGATGGAAAAGAGACGGCCAGTTTGGGTGACTCTTTTAGTCAATCAACTATCTTGCACTTGGCTCTCCAAAAGGCCAACTGCTTGTCTAAAGCTTCTTTCTCTAATTCTTGGGATGTTTGTGTGTTATTCTGCGTGTGTTGTCCCTAACAGCTGCATGTAGACAAGAAGCAGATCAGTGTGGGCTTCATTGGATACCCTAATGTGGGGAAGAGCTCTGTAATCAACACTCTCCGCTCCAAGAAAGTCTGCAGTGTGGCTCCCATTGCTGGTGAAACCAAGGCAAGCTTCTCCACAGATTCAGTATTAAAATGTAGCCATTGTGATTGACAGGACTTTTGTCTTCTGTGCCAGTGTGAAGCATGTGCTAATTTCTAGGATTGCAGGGCTGGAATGAAAGTGCCTGGTGTGTAATTCATAGTGCTCTGTACTTAAGGTGTTATTTCTGCAGATATGACAAATACTTTGATAACTTACACCATCCCTTGGATGCTGAACAAAACTTTTATCAGATGGCCAAAAGACCTCAAAATGGCCATGTTGGAACTAGCATGTAGAGTAGGAGAATCTTTGTGTCAATATGCCCAACTGATTAGTCAGCTACAGAATGTCACTTAAATGTCATTACCAAAAAACAAAACAAATCCCCTTGCCACGTAAATGTGGTTTTTGCTGATGTGTGAACATTAGAAAAGCTATTGTTAGAGACAAGAAAAACAGGTTTGGATTTATTGTATTCCGTGCACTCTAGCATGCTTATTAAATAGCCTTTCCACTAATAGTAGATTAAATTTAACATTAAATTTCTTGATGTTTAGATCCCTGAATAGTATCAAGAGCTACTGCCATGTGTTTTGTTCCTTCTGAAATAAAAGACAGTCTGGCATTACTATTTCCCCTGCAGGTATGGCAGTATATCACTTTAATGCGCCGTATCTTCCTTATTGACTGCCCAGGTGTGGTGTACCCCTCAGGAGACTCAGAAACAGATATTGTACTGAAAGGAGTGGTAAGTGTCAAGGGAGACATTGGGCAAAGCTTTTTTCTGCCTTAGTCTGACTCACCTGTCTTATTATTGAAATGTTGCCAATATGCAGGTGGCTTAAATAATCACAATAGATTAGTTTACATAAAATTTAAGTTAAAGTATTTGACAAAAGTAGACTTTTCTGCCCTTATTGCGTCCACAGAAAATCGCCTGGCCACCCTTTTTAGGGTGACCCGCTCCCTTCTAGAGGTCGGAGTATGGGAGGACCCCTTGCAAGGACAGGCCGAGGATTTTTCTTGTTTACTGCAGGATAAAATTGCTCAGATTCGGGACGGGCTGGAGTCTGACTGGGCCCCTCCGGGGGCAGTTTTTGGCGAGATTATCTGGGCTGAGTTTGACCCTGTGACCTCGGAAGAAGTGGACAGGTTGCTGGGCGGCCTTAATGCCACCACATTATTAGATCCATGCCCCTCCTGGTTGGTGTCGGCCACCTGGGAGGTGATGCAAGGTTAGTTCCAGGGGATTATCAATGCTTCCTTGAGAGAGGGGTCCTTGCCTGCCGCCTTGAAAGAGGTGGTGGTGAGACCCCTCCTCAAGAAGCCGCCCCTGGATCCAACATTGCTGTCTAATTATTGGCCGGTCTCCAACCTTCGCTTTATGGCGAAGGCTGTTGAGAGTGTGATGGCACAACAGCTTCCTCAGCACCTGGATGAAGCGATGTATCTTGTTCCTCTCCAATTGGGGTTCTGGCCTGGGTACAGCACAGAGACAGCTTTGGTCGCGTTGGTAGATGATCTCTGGAAGGCATGGGACAGGGGTTATTCCTCTGTCCTGGTCCTATTAGACCTCTTGGCGGCTTTTGATAC
>JAEANM010024127.1:0-11217 GCA_017656035.1 Myanophis thanlyinensis
TAACTAGTTCGGCGGGCCGGATTAAAAAGCCCAATGGGCCGGATGTGGCCCACGGGCCATAGTTTGCCCATGTCTGGATTAAGCTCTTTCCTTTCGTGGAAAAACCATCGGTTACATATTTTACCTAGTTGTGACATGACAGAAATCAAGGGAACAAATGCACTCAAATTGATTCATATCAATCTGACCGAGAGACTCAAATTCATTCAAAATGTTTAACTTTTATGAAGAATAAATTAGGAAAGAATTCCTCTTGGCAAGTTCAGCACTTCAAAAACATATCAGTATCTTTGCAGGTTAAATAAAAATATGTCTTGCCAAATAAAAAAAAAAAAACGAATTTAACTCTAGTAGAGATTCACTGAGTCACACACTCCTCATATGTTCCCCCCTCCCGATGCTTTTGTTTTTACTTTTGGCTTCTGTGTTTGTTTGCTGTTTCTCTACTCTATAAAAAGGTAAAGGTAAAGGTTCCCCTCATACATACGTGCTAGTCATTCCCGACTCTAGGGGGTGGTCATCATCTCTATTTCTAAGCCAAAGAGCCAGCACTGTCTGATGACAATTCTGTGGTCATGTGGCCGGCATGACTAAATGCCAAAGGCACACAGAGCATTGTTGCCATCCCACCATGGTGGTCCCTATTTTTCTACTTGCATTTTTACATGCTTTCAAACTGTTAGGTTGGCAGAAGCTGGGGCAAGTAACAGGAGCTCACTCCAATTATGCAACGCTAGGGATTCGAACTGTCAAACGCCGACTTTTCTGATTGATAAGCTCAGCGTCTTAGCCACTGAGCGACCGTGTCCCCTATTGTCTACTCCATACTGCATCCAATGGAGGCTACTAACCTTTGGGACCTTGAAGATGCTGAAGATGGAGGCCATCAGCCTCGAGGATTTGGAGTTGAGCCCTCCAACGACAGAGAGCAGAGTGTCCTGCCTGTCACATTTATAGCCTGGAACCATCCGGCCTCGTGTGGAGAGCAGGGAGAGGCTGTTTGAGGAAATTGACGTCTCAATCTGGAAATTGCTATAGATGTTGAAGCCAAGGGTGATGTTGGGCAGCAGAACCAAATCCTTGTTGATCTCTGTGACTGCAAACACTAAGGCCATGAAGTGTTGGTAGTTCTTGACTATAAATCTACAGTGAAAAGAAAAACCACATGGGAAAACATTATAGGAAAGTGTGAGTGCTAGTAAAGGTTGTATTTTTTTTAAAATATACTATGGAGCAGGAAACCTCCAGTTGATTGGGTTTGCCAGATTTTTATACAAAGATCCTTGATTAAACTTGGATGGCTTTATAAAAAATGAAAGAAAGAAACCTGCGCATACCACAGACTATTTTATACCCCTCTATCATTCCTCACTTCTTCATTTTGCTCCAGTGTCTGTAAGAAGGACGAGAGGTGACATGATAGTAGTATTCCAGGATTTGAGGGGCTGACACAAAGAGGAGGGGGTCAACTTATTTTCCAAAGCACCTGGAGGCAGGACAAGACACAATGGATGGAAACTAATCAAGGGGAGAAGCAACCTGGAACTAAGGAGAAACTTCCTAACAGTGAGAACAATGAACCAGTGGGACAACTTGTCACCAGAACTTGTGGGTGCTCCATCCCTGGAGGCAGGGGGCTGGGCTAGAAGATCTTCAGAGTCCATTCCAGCTCTATTCTGATTAACCCTTCCCAGTTGTTTCTCTTAACATCCTAACCAATTTGGTTCTCTCATGGAGCAGCTTCTTCTGATTTGGTAACCATCGCTGAATCGCAGCATAAATTTCCTGAAATCCATTATTCATGAGCATTGCTGATTCCAAAATTGAGTTTTGACTTTGTTTTTAACAGTATTCCACGCTGGAAAATAACTGAGCTTTCATTTGGCTTTTGCACAGGATTGTCTATCTAAATCAATCTTATAACTCAACTTTTGCAGGAGACCAGCATACTTTCGAAGGTGTTGTCCTGCCTTACTTTTTAGGTGGTTTATTAGCTTCCTATTGTAGAATTCTGGAAAGATTTACACCCTATTTTAGGAGCTTGGCAGGCTACAGAGAAAAGCACAAAGATTTGAACTATGCTAGGATAGAATAAAGGCAGGAGAAGAAGCAACAGATGAAAACTAATCCAGGAGAGAATCAACCTAGAACTAAGGAGGAATTTCCTGACAGTTGAAATAATTAATCATTGAAATGACTTGCCTCCAGAAGTTGTAGTGATTCTGATACTGAAAGTTTTTAAGAAGAGATTGGACAACGATTTGTCTGAAGTGGTATAGGGCTTTGTGCCTGGGCAGGGGATTGGACTAGAAGACCTGTTAACAGAATATTAGAGTTGGGAGGGATTTTGGAGTCATCTAATCCAACCCCCTGCACAAACTAGAGACCCTACACCATTATGAGCCGAGATGGCATAGTGGTTAGATTGCAGTACTGCAGGCTACTTCTGCTGACTGCCGGCTGACTGCAATTTGGCAGTTTCGCAGATCGAATCGCACCAGGCTCAAGGTTGACTCAGCCTTCCATCCTTCCAAGGTGGGTAAAATGAGGATCCATATTGTTAGGGGCAATATGCTGACTCTGTAAACCACTTAGAGAGGGCTGTAAAGCACTATAAAGTGGTATATAAGTCTAAGTGCTATTGCTATTCCAGTCTCTGTCCAGTCTCTTTTTAAAAGTCTCCAGCGATAAAGGCTTTTAAGGACATTAGAACTTAGAATAACTTTATTGTCACTTTAGATGTACACTAAGCAGCATACATTAAAATGAAATTTTGTTGGATACAACTCTTGAGAGTCACCACCTCCAAGACACACACTACGTGAACATGGCAAAATAAATTGATGGAGGGCATCAGATACATGACCAGAACAAATGTTTCTGACAGTAGGTCCTGAATCCAAAACAAAGTAAACAGGCATCTATCTCTTTTTCTCTCCAGATCAAAACTTACACAAGTTTAAGATGAAGCAGAGTTGGGCGTTTTTGAAAGTCTGGGATGTTGGATGAAACCATGGTTGTCAGGAGAAAATTCCCACCAATAATAAGTTCATCAGACCTGTAATAGTTCAATTTTTCCTGAATCTGGAAAGGGGTTGTCAATACACATTCAGCTGTCATCCTCTTAGCCGCAGGTGGAGACAGCAGCCAAAAAAGCAGCAGCAGCAAGAGAAGAAGCCCAGTCATCCTTGTCACCTTCCCTCCTAGATCAGAAATCAAGATTTGTGCAGAAACTGAATTGCAGATAGCACTTAAAAATCTCATCAGAGCCTTAGCACAATAGAACATGGCTGGGCCACTTGGATAGTCTCAGGACAAATTTAGATCCTACATTTTTCTTCTTATCACTGGCGAAGAGAAAGAGAAAACTGTGGCCAGTTGAGTGTGTCCAAACCGAAGAATTAGCTGTTTGCAAGACATGCTAAGTGTTAAATTTACATTTACCGACAAAGAAATAAAAGGTATCTCACATATTTGGCTAGACCAGGTTACCCTGATTTAAAAAAAAAAACATTTAAGACATGCTAAGATTACCTGTCCTGCTCCCACCTTAAGAACTAAGAGCATATTGTTTAAAGCAGGTTTTATCTTTGAAGATTTGTGTGGATAGAAATCCACAGGGGATACATTAAGAATTATTGCTTTTCTGATAATTGCTAGGAAAAGCAATTGTTCCCCCCTCCAGTTGCATTAATATTATTTTTTGCACATCAGAAGAGGAAAATCATGTTTTGTATCTCTTGTTGTGAATCCACAGACCAAGTTCTGCTTTACTAAGTGTGAACAATAGAAAATTTTCAATGAAATAACTGGCTTATTTACAACCATGTGGCAGGGGAAGGAGTTAGAAACTAACTTCTCACATAGATCATAAAAAAAGGAGTATCTCTCAAGATGTTAGGTTAATATGAACTCTACAGGAGTGTCGTCTAACAACTAGTGGGAGGCAGAAAAGTTTGTCTTCTATGTTTGTCTTGTGAAGTACTCATAGTAAACCTTTGGACTGGCTAGAATAATAGGACTGTATATCATTTTATGTGGTTCTTTCCATTCTCTGAAGTTCTGTATTTTGTATCTTGATATTGTATTATCCCTTATTCCTTCTCTTCTCTATCTAATCTATTCGACATACTTTCTACAGTCTACTCTCCTTGCTTTCCTACATATTAAGGTCAGGGAGGGGGTTGTCCAAGCATTTCACTACATATCATACTGTGTATGTGACAAATAAAAATCTGAATCTGAATCTCTTTCCATTCAGTGTTGCTTGGAGCCCAAATCCCTGATGCTTTTCATTTCAAGGCCATGTGTCATCTGCATCCTGAGAACATTCAATTGTACAACCAGTGTTTGACCACTCAATGCTGTCAAGGTTTTTGTTCTAGTGGCTGAAAACCATTGGATGGGGAGAAACTTGTGGCTTGTATCCTTACGATTTATATTGAGTATTGTCTCCTAGTATGATTTGACTGCTTATTTGTACCCCATGACTATCATTGAGTGTTGTATCTTGTGATTCCTGATGAATGTACTGTTTCCTTTGTTGTACACTGAGAGCCTATGCACCGAAGACAAATTCCTTGTGTGTCCAATCACACTTGGCCAATAAAGAATTCTATGTCTATGTTCTATGTTGATAGGGAGAAACAGTCTCAGTTTTAATCCTAGTAAAACCAAGCATCTATAGATGGTTGGTTTTCTCAGTTCCATCTTTGGTCAAGAAGAAGCCACTTGTCAGAAATAAAACTAGGTCTCCTGATTGAGCAGGGGTTGGACTAGGTGACTTACAAGGTCCCTTCCAGCTTTGTTATTCTATTCTGCTCAGGACATTATGGAAACAAACAAATTTTCTCAAAAACATTGACATGGAATCAAACATGAAAATTCTAAGATATTTAATTAAAAGGAATAAAATGAGAAAATATCCTTGAAATAACAAACACATCTTTAACACCAAGCTTTATTTCTGCACTGCGCTTCACTGGGGTCAACTGGAAGACTAGAGATGAAAAACACTGCATGATTGTGGCTAAAAAAAGGGATAATTATTTATTTACTTATTTATATTATTTACTTATTTATATTACATTATTTATTGGATGATTCAATTTCAATATCTACCCAACTCAATCAAGTGAATTATTATGATCAGTTATAGCATTATTAAATGGATGTGTTCCTTCTGCTCTCTCTTGTGTTAGAAATATAATCAGATATAAAACATGCCTCAAAGTTGTTTCCCATGCATTTATTAGTTAGAGATTTCTGTTCCTTATCATATTTTCCCTACAATTAAGATGAGGCTTCAATAGGATAATGTAGCATTTGGGGAAAAAAATACAAGCCAAGAGCCCAGCTACAGAGGCCAAAATGGAGAAGATCTCCACGGCCACCATGGATTTCCCTTTGGTGCTCAGGTAGGTGGGGAGAAAAGCAATCCAAACACTGCAAAAGACCAGCATGCTAAAAGTAATGAACTTGGCTTCATTAAAGCTGTCAGGCAATTTCCTAGCCAGAAAGGCTGCTATGAAACTGACGAGGGCCAGGAAACCCAGGTAAGCAAGGACAGTGTAAAACATTGAGGTTGAGCCTTCATCGCATTCCAAGATGGCCTCTCCTATCAATGAGTGGAAGTCCAATTTGGGAAATGGGGGAGATGTTATCAGCCAGGTGGCACAAAGAACTACTTGGACCAGGGGACAGGCAAAGACAATGGAGTTGGTCAGAGGTTTTCCTAAGAATTTCCTTGTCCTGTTCCCTGGCTTGGTGGCCATGAAGGCCAGAACCACCATGACAGTTTTTGCCAATACAGAGGAAACTGCAAGAGAAAAAAGAATGGCAAAGGCAGTTTGTCGGAAGAGACAAGTGAGCTTCCCAGATTGTCCAATGAAGAGGAAGGAGCAGAGGAAGCAGAGCAGGAGGGAGACCAAGAGAATGTAGGTAAGATCTCGGTTGTTGGCCTTGACAATCGGTGTGTCATGATGTTTACGGAAAACCACCAATACTGCAGATGTGATCAGAGAAAGGAAAAGAGCTAGAAAAGTCAAAGTGTATCCCAGGGTTTCTTGATAGGAAAGGAAGTGGAGCTTCTTGTCAATGCATCGGTCCTTGTCCTTGTTGGGATATTGGTCTTCTGGGCAAAGGTAACAGTGGGCTGCATCTGAAATTAAGACACTTTGTGTAAGAGTTTCAAGGGTGTCTACCATGAGCATTATCCCTCTCAAAGATGACATGACTGTCATTTTTCTGCTCTGGCTAACCTACAAATGATGTGGGGAATGATTGAAACTTTAATGGATGCATCAAAGAGGGGAAATCATCCTTCATTCATGATGATTCTGAGAATAACCAGAGACTAGGATCAGTTCCAGCTTGCCTGGTTAGTTTGCTGGGAAAAGAAAAACCATCTCCAGTCACTTGAAATTTGTGACTGCTGTGATTTTTGGGGTGAGAGATACTATCAAATTTTCTCTTCCACTTTAACTGAAACCCCCGGGTAGATGAATGGATCTATCAGTCAGGAAGGAATCATGCTATTTTTATATTTGTATATTGTTGGTTACCTCTCACTCTGTAGAAGAGGACCAGGCTGAGGCTGAGGAAGGGATCAAACACATCATCAATCTTGAGTCCCCTTCACATCCACAAGAAATCTAAGTCCAGCCCACCTTGAATTCTATGGACTGTTATCTACCACCAATTCACTTTGACCATTAGCAGTTCAGATTCTTGTAGAGAGCTTAAGATTGCAATAAACCTATATATTCATTGAAATTGCCTGAATCTCCTGATTTCCTCCTGTTTGAAAGGCTCAGCTTCCCTGCTTTCTAGTTCAAATCTGCTCATTCAGCCTTTTTGCAGGAAGGGTTATTATTTATTATTATCTATTACAAGTTATATGCCTCTTCTCTTGCTTATAAGGTGGCTCTTGGCAGCTAGCAGACATCGGTAGATAGATCTCCTCTTTCTCTGATAGGGGTATCAATTCTGTTGGAGACAGATAGTGTGGACAGAAGGATGCCTTAACAACAACAGCACTTAGATACTTATATACTGCTTTATAGCCCTCTCTAAGAAGTTTACAAAGTCAGCATCACAATCTAGGCTCTCATTTTACCAACCATGGAAGGATGGAAGGCTGATTCAACCTTGAGCCGGTCATGATTGAACTGCTGGCTGTGGGCAGAGTAATCCTGAAATACTGCATTCTAACCACTACACCACACAGCTTTTTCATTAAATAATGAGTTAAATAATCTACTGTTTCAGAGAATTGGCAGCTGGTTTTCCTGATGGGATATGACAGCAGGAGTGGAAAAGCTAGTATGGGGCCCATACAACATACCCCAAAATTATCCTGCATACAATTATTGACGAGCAGAAAAGCATCCCTATGATCATGTAATCAAAACTCAGATGTTTGGCAACTAGTTCATACTTATGACCATTGCTGTGTCCTGGGGTCATGTGAACCCCATTTGTGACCTTCTGACAAACGAAGTCAATGGGGAAGCCAGACTCACTTAACAACCAGGTGACGAACTTAACATCTGCAGGGATTCACTGAGACAAGAAAGCGAATGAAACAGGGAGAAACTCACTTAACAACAGAAATATTGAGCTAAATCGTGGTCATAAATTGGGGACTAACTGTATGAAAACTCTGAAGTAGGTCAATCCTAACAAAATGACGTAATTAACACTGTTTCTATTTAATGGCTTCCTTAATCCTGAAACATCAACATTTGAAGAGTGCTCTACCTGTCTGATTAGAAATAGTCCCTTCTGGACAAGGGGCACATATAGAACTCAATTTCTCTGCTTTGTACTTCAAATCTGTTTGTTTTGATTTTTTTTTGCATGAAAAGCAAACACAGATACTAAAATCTTTTTTTTTTCCTGACACCTATCAATTTCCTGGGACACTGATAGCGGTGACAGAAGAAGTGCACCTTAAATAATAAAAAAATGAAGCTTGAACTTCATAAACTATTCCTTTAGGAACACCTTGTTGCATGATTTTCTTAGGATAGTAGGATTGAAAAGACTAGTAGGGGACCTATAGATAGTTTCCTCAAAGTACCCTGCATTAAATTGCTGAGAACCAAGAGTGGTAACCTGTGGGTGGGTGGGAGACTCTTTAGAGCCACAAACACTTGGCTGAGAACTATGGATTCTTTGAGGCATGTCAATCATAAAAAATGTAATGTTTGGTCTACTAAGTGGCTTTCTTGATCGTGGAGGAACTGCATTAGAAGTGAACTCTACCTATCTGATTAGAAATGGTCCCTTCTGGACAAGGGTCACATTGGTAGCAGCAAACTGGCTTGCCCTCTGGAACTCTTCTCCTCTCTCCTGCCTGGCACCTCTTCTTTCCACACCTGGCAAAGGGCACCTTCTAAAAGAGAAAGGAGAAATGCTTGAGGTGGCTTAAGCAATGAATATCCTTCATTTATTTGTTTCCACGTTCCTATTTTCCTGTTGAGAATGTCCTCATAAGAAATTGTTCACCGAGGTGCAACAGAAATCAGTAAAAGCTCCTGGGAGTATCAGGCAAGTGGCACTCACCAATGGATGCTAAGATTTGAATCTTGAACCCCAAGAGTGCAAAGGGAGGCTTGCCACATTGAGCTACATCTTTTCTAAAAGAAGGAATGAGGAAGATCCAACTGAACAGGAATGGTCCATGGAAACCACTGCCTGATCTAAGAGCATCCTGGATTCAAGCAGAAGTTCTTTCAATTCCCAACCATTGTTGGGCCTTTCACATATTAGACCTCAAATTTGTTAACCTCAAATGCAGATAACCCACCCAATTCAAAAACAATTTTCTGATTCTATGTGTCTGTTTTTACCTTAGAAGGATGTTCAACATCCCCAGGAAAAAGTGATTCTTTTTCTGAATTGACAACATTTCCTTCCAGCTCACCTTTGCAGCCCAGATGATCGCATCAGAGTTAATGGTGAAATCCTGACCTGGGGCAGCCCTGGGGTCCTTTTGCCCAACTTTCACAGAGACTAGATATTTATTGGGGTGGACAACCCAGTTGACGATATCATAACGAGCAATTCTCAGTCCATTTTGTGAGAAGGAGACTTCATCACCAGCACTGTTATTGAAGTGGAGATTCCTCAAATTGGCAAGAATCTGAAAGAAAAGAGATCTTCAGAAATTAGAGCAATTAGCTGAAAGGCAGAAATGAGACATCATGGCGTCTATCATTTTGTGATGGCCGTTGTCTTGGGAAACATGTGTGTCTGAAAAATTAGAGTTGGTCCCTTGATTAAAATATGAGCAGTCAGGAGTAACACCAAATATTTGGCTCCTTTGACATAACAATACAAGGTTCTCTTTATCATTGGGCATTTTGTCATCTGCACCTCTAGAACTGTCTGGTTGGGTTCTGCAACCTAACAAGACAGACAGAGACTACAGAGGAGAATCAGAACTGCAGAAAAAACAGTGACTACCAACCTGCCTTCCATCGAGGACCTTCAACTTCCCTGGAAGCATCTTGCACAAATGAACCTAGATTATCATCTTGTTCTGAGGTGACATCTCCTCCCAGGTCACCCCATGAAACTCAGGGAGGTGTTGAAGAACCTTCACAGGACCATATATGAAGATATTTTCTGTATAGTTGTTATGCACAAATGCTTTAGGTTACTTTTCTTTTGCGCCCTCTTTCAACAAAGTATTACATTTGTTTAGTTTATATCTTAATTGATATCATTATAAAACAAATGCCATTTTAATCTGTTCTGAGATGCAATGATATGGTAGTGAATATTTCATCAGTAATTTAAGATATACATATGAGAAGCTTCCTCTCTATTGATCTGTAGACTGAGTAAAATATCTCAGAGGTTACCTGCCATGGCTGGACATTTGAGATCCTCTTTCGAAGCTTCAGCATGGCTGGTTGCGCTCCTGGTCCATAAAGTGCATGCAGTGCATGTGCCACAGTGTAAATGGCATTGTAGATATTGTAACTTTCACCTGTCATGCTCATTTCAAAAATAAAATCTGGAAGATCCTGTAATTTCTCCTTTCCTGTACATAGCTGTTCCCCTTTTTGAAGGACCTTGCCTGGTTTGGGAAAACGGCAATCAAAGAGAATTTCCCACCAATGCAGGAGAAAGCTGGCCCCTTCTTTGATCAAATGGTATAAAGACAGAAGGAAGTGGCTGAATTCTGAGACATCACCAGTGTGAGCCCTAAACTGTAAAGCCCCATGCAAAGTCTTGATACCTTCACCAACGTCTCCAACCAGAGTAAACTTCCAATGAGATGTTAGGATCCAAACAATTTGAAGTGATATCTTTCCATGTTTTACAGAAAGATTAAGAACTGACAAAAAATTTGCAGTACTAGTGGAGTCTCCAAACAGAATAATTACTTCCGCTTTAAACAAAATTTTGAACAATAATTCCTTTAATAAAACAATAAATTGATCAGATTTCAATCTTTCAGTGAAGGCCAGGCAGATCTCCTTCTCCTTCAGCATGGGCATCAGAGTTGAGATGAAATGTTCTCCACTGTCATCCTCAGAGGTCACCAGCCCAACCCAGTTCCACTGGAAATACTGGAGCAGCTGGACTAAACCCACACACTCAGGAAAGTCACTGGGATTAATCCGAAAGAAGGAAGGATAAACTGGTCTGTATTCCTGAGGGAACTCAAAGCCAACACCAAGCTGGAGAAAGGGAGATTCTTCTTTCAGAAACAAAGTAAAGTTTTGTGATGATTTTAGGGTGGCACTATTATGTAGGGTTTTTTACTCACCAGTCAGGCTGACTTACTTCAGTTAATAAGCTTTTTCCCTTCCTAGGAAGAGCTCCTAGTTACATACTTTATCTGGTTGTGACATGTCAGATGTCAAGAAACTGTTAACCTGATACAGGTAATAAATGGCAGTGAAATATGGCTACAGTTTAGGGAAGTCAAGAACTCATTTTTTTCATCAAGTACAGTATTTCAGAATTATTTCATTATCTGTCTCTTTGGACTTATATCACAACATATATCAAAACATAAGATATAAAAATGAATTCAACTGCAGGATATCACCTTCAACAGTATAGTTTTCATCCTTGACTTCTCTGTGTGCTTCTGTTGTTTGTCTACACCAGGGGTGGGCAAACTTGGCCATTATGTGACTTGTGGACTTCAACTCCCAGAATCCCTCAGCCAGCAAAAGCTGGCTGAGAGAGCAA
>JAEANM010024128.1:0-11217 GCA_017656035.1 Myanophis thanlyinensis
CTTCTATTTTCATTCCTCCTCCCTTCCCTTCTTCCTTTCCTTTCCCCAGTGACCCTGGGGATGCTGCAAAGGTCATAAATGTGAAAAACGGTTGTAGGTCTCTTTTGTCAGTGCTGTCGTAACTTCAAACCATCACTAAGCGAACCATTGTAAGTCTAGGACTAGCTGTATCGATAACCTCCCTCTATGGGTGACCTTGGAAATCCGTCCATCACGGGCCGTCCTGCTGCCGGCGTTGGGGAGACGCTGCCTGCTCCCCAGAGCTGCCCCGCAGTGGGCGCCCACCCCCCCCCGGCCCCCCTGTGAGTAAACAGAATTTGCTGGCCTTAGCATTTTCTCTGGCGCGTTTGCAGTCATTAAGTTATCTCTCGGTTATTTATTTCTGGGGCTTGTTATTAGCTGCACGGAGGATATTATTCTAATTATGCCAGTCCAATCAGCAGTATTGCTTGCCTGCCTCATTTGCATCCGCTTTGTCTTTCACACTGTGATACTAATCCAGTGAGACATCAAACATTTAAATCGACCCGCCATGGCGAGGTCAAGGCGATTTGCCCTTCCACTCGATTAGCCCTCGAGCGTAATTGTGGTTGTCGCTCGCCCTGTGACGGATGGCATCCGGGCGGCCATCGGAGCAGGAGCCCAACGCCTCCGTAGAGGGTTTGGTGCCATAATACCAATAGGTGTTTATTGGGAGGGGGGTGTTGGGTGGGCTGCCTGCAGTGCCGGCTCTCTTTGATACCGGAACCACCAAGGAGAGGAAGGGGCTCAATCCCTAAAGGAATTCTGGGGGGCTAAATGATGGGAAAATGTCCTTTTCCATCCAAGTTGGAGTCTGGCTTGACTTTGGAGAAACCACCAAAGATCTCAAACAGCAGAATCGCAAAAGAAATGGAAGCAATACAAGTTGTTCTCCGCTTCTGACCACAATCCAGCCCAAAATTTCCGTCCTTGGTGGTGAAGTCACTTTTGGCCCCAGAGTCGGTTCACCGACTTTTCTTGCCATGGTTATGAAGTGAATCCCTGCAGTTGTTAAGTTGGAAACATGGTTGTTAAGTGAATCTGATTTTGCTTGTCAGAAGGTGTGCCAAAGGGATCACGTGACACACACATACACCCGACAAAGCAACCATCATAAATGTGAGTCAATTGCCAAGCATCCAAATTTCAGTCATGGGGATGATGCAATGGTCGTGTGAAAAATGGTAAAAAAAAGGGTGGAAAATGAGAGAGAGAGAGAAGACAGAGACCCAAATGGAATTCTTTAGAAAGCCCCCTTGTCAAATTAAGCTTCTAGTCCTTAATGCCTGAGGCAGCAGAGAGAAAAATGGGCCAGGCCACCTCCCAGGTCCTCTGTGAGTTCCTTCCTTAGTGGCATTTAGGTCACCGCAGAAGCTGCTCCTTGGTGGGCATAAAACCCCTTTTGCGACGGGCACAACGGAGCTGCTCCCAGAAGTGACATTTGGGTGCCAGTTCAGGAGGAAGAGATGGGGAGAAGGCCCCCCAAGCCCTCCTTAGAAGCAGAAAAGAGAATTGGACGCATCTCTGACACCTGTCAGTTTCCCCATCTTCACCTGAGCCGTAACTGCTCAGAAGCCTGTATCAAAGGGGGGGTGGGGACAGGGAGGGGGGGCTGTTTTCGTCTTCTGCCGAAGCTCAGGGTGGTTACAGCTCCTTGAACAATATTTATAATGAAGGAAGAAGGGTGGGATGTCAAGGCAGATTATGCAGCCCTTCCCCCCTCCTCGCCCGGTGCTTCCCTTAGGCGAGCAGCCAAGGTACCTGATTCCCGATTCTCAGAGAGGAAAGCTTGAAAGCCAGCCCTGACTAATAAAGTTTGCATATCCCTGAGAAGAGGAGCACACCATCAAGAAGAAAAGGCGCAGGAAGATTAAACAAAAGCGACTCAGCTCGGATGGGAAATGATAAAAATTTCAGGGGCTGAGAAGTTGGTGGGTTTTGGCTCCCCCTCCCTCCCTCCCTTTTTCTCTCCCCCACCAAAAAGAGACATCCGTCCACTTTGATCTCCTGACTTCTGCATCAAAGGATATTAAACATTCAGGTGCTTTCATTAGATTTGGAGAAGAGGGAAGGTTGGCATGTCAGGAGGGAGAAAACCTTCCTTCCTAACTCGGCACGTGTCTGGGAACGAAGGAGAGAAGGAAAGACAGCGGCAGAAAAAATGGGGAAAGTTTAATTTTTTTGAAGGCATCAGCCGGGGCAGCCACCCCACAGATGGCGAGAGCCCAAGAAGAGGGTGCTGGTTTTATTGCAGCCGAGTCAGTCCTGAACTCAAAGACTCTGTGGGATTCAGAGGGTAAGCCAGGATTAAGCCAGGATTTAGAATCTTGCTGCCCTTTTCTTTGATATGTGGAACAAGGCTGAGTTTTCCCCCAAATGGTGGGGTGTCTCTTAGAGAAGGACAAAAAGTCACCTGGGGAAATTCTGGGCGGAGGGTGGTCCAAGGCCAAATTTAGAGACAGGGAGACCCTAACTCTCTTTGGAGGCCCTGACAGAAAATGAGGCTGTGTAACCAAGTAGGCACGATAAGGAAATTGGCCAACCTGCAGAACAATGATGGGCTGGGTAGGGGTCTTTTTCAAGAAAGCCTGTGAATCCATCCAAAGCAAGGCACGTCTTAATTAAGGAGGATTTGGTGGTCCGTTGTTGGAGACGTGGAAGAAATGTATATTGGAGACAGATTATCCCAGTCAAGGATTCTCTACATGGCCACTAAAGCTGGCAAGAGCTTGATGGCACATGGTCAAAACAACACATTAAACAAAATGCAGAAGCTGCAACCTCTGTTTTTCACAAATCACCACATGCAACATGGCTGACTTGCTGCATGACAGACAAAACAGAACAAGAGTGTGCAAATATTCCACCCCATGCCTTTAACATACATGGGATAAAGTATTGATGCTATTGGTCCTCCTTAAAATAAACATCTTTCGCAGTCTAAGTGCAGATGTGTGCCTGTCCATTTGAGAACATCTGCAGGAAATACATCTGTTCCACAGCTATTAAATCTCAATAAACACACTTAAAGCAATCAATGGGAGTTGAATGGGCAATTACTGTCTTATTAATTCCAAACAGACTCTGCCTTTTACCTTAACAGCTCCAGGCTGGCATTCACCTCCCAAATTACAGGCTCGGATTAACGGAAAAGCAGCAGAACTGACCTCGCCTAGATAAGAAGACCTCCCCAAGATTTTTTAGAAGTCATTATATTTCTACAATATTTTGCTTCCAAGGTGACCCAGACCAGAAAGCGGAGGAACTCAAGGCAACTGGTTGCTCTGCAGGAACTGTCCAAGGTCCTGTACATATCAACCACCTCTGGAGACTCTGGAGGTTCCTTCTAGATCTGCATTTGCAATCATGGCCACTCTGAGATGGGGAGATTTCAACTCTCAGAATTCCCCAGCCGGCGTGGCTCCAAGCCAAGTCACTAAGGCAGCCACAACTTTTAGCCAAGCCATAAGCACCGCCATCCTTTTTTTAAAAATGCAATTCTTTAACAGGACTCTCTGCTTGTTTCCAAGCATAAATGATTCTGGTTTTCTTCACCTCCACCAAGGTGCATCTCCTGAACTTCTTCCAACTCCTAGTCCTCGCCCGACCTTTTTCTGAGTTTTGAAAATACAGCAAGCGAGATCCACAAGGACTAGGACATTTGAAGAAGTGGGATCATTTAAAATTAAGGACCGGCTCCAGCTTCTACGCTCTGACCCTCAGCTTCCTCCCAGCAGATCCCTAATAGGTTCTCCTGCTCGTGCAGAAGGGTCAGACTAGCAGACCTCCAAGGTCCCTTCCCACTCCATTAGTCTACAATCTAGGTTCTGGTGCAATTTGACACACCAGAATCTGATGGCTCCTTGTGTGTTCCATAGGGCTTACTCTCACGTTGCGTGGATCCCAAACCCAGGGATCCATTAATCTGAAGTGAACATGCCGATCTGCCTTGTGCATCACAGGAAGGCCAGCTCCTATTGTTCTACCAGGACATTTTCTAAAATAATTATTGCATGGGCTATTTATTTGAACTGTTTTGCCTTCTCCCATCCCATCCCACCCCACTCTTCTTTGCTCCCCTCCCCAATCACAGGTCTCCCCCCCCCTCACAATTTCTTGCTCGCTATCCTGGTCCTTTTATACTCCGTATTCCTCTGCCGAGAGCACCAGCAACTTTCTCCCTCTCTCTCTCTCTCTCTCTGCATTTTGCCCCCTTTACATTGTCAAGCAGACACAAACAGGAGAGGGAAGATGACAAATCTCCCCCCTCCATCGCCCACCCCCCCCCTTGTGAGAGAAAGCTTCAGGCCACTGTTTCAGCTCCGCCACCTTCGCGTCTCTATTTGCATATCAAGGCCGAAGAGAGAGCATCTTTCTTTGCCAGAAAGAGAACAGCCAAGAACACAGCAAGCAGCAGGAAGGAGGGAGGGGGTCTCACTTCATCAAGGCCCACTCGGGAATCTTCCTTGGGAAGGTGCAGGACTCGCACTCCTGCTGCTTTGCACGCACCCTCTCCTGGAAAACAAGAAGCAAAAACCCAGCTGCAAAGACAACTTGGAGAGTTTGAGCAAGAGGACTGCAACCCAAAGCTGGCGGGAGCTGCATTCTCCAGGCTGGAGACCCCTTGCATGGGGATGAGGGCCTGCCGGTGGATTGGGCCCCACCTTAATAAGAAGCCTCCCTCCCCCCCCCCATCATGCTTCCTCTTCCTTGTAGACATCTCACTTCCCTCCCTATTTTATTTCAAGGCACAACAGAGCTGAAATTAAGCCCTTTGAAACCCCCAGTCCCAGAGTCAGCCCAAACACCGTCCTTGAAGGCAGAAAACTAAGTTTTAGGAGGAAGAATAAACATGTTTCTGTGAGAATTCCCATGTTGGCTGCTGTTGAGCATAAGTGTGTTCTTCTGGGCACGTGCAGAATGCCTCCCATCCCTGCACCGCGGCAACTAGCTCTTCTCCCTGCCTGGTTCCTGGGTGGAGGTGGGGGTGGGCAGGGAGAGAGAATGCAAGATTTATGTGGTGTTGCAGAAGATTCCAACTTCTTTTAAATTTTGTTCTAATTTTTCTTTCCATTTTTGCTTATCTGAGACTTTTGCTATTTTTTCCTTTTAATGTTTGCTCTACCGAAAGATCTCTTCTTGCTTTGCAGGGCAGTGCTGGATTACAGCTTAAAGCAGATCAATGTGAGGTCATAACAAGCTTTAATTCCAGGTTCCTTCCCGCATTTGTTCCTGGCAGGATGCAGGCGAAGGGCAGATGGCAGCTCTGGGCAAATGTCCCCCCCCTTAAACCCCCCCCCCACTGCCTTGAAGGGGCAGTCAGAGCAGAGATGGCACTTGGAGGCAATTTGGCACTGCCACAAGTAACCGCAATAAATAAATAATATTTGTTCCTATTAAAAAAAACGGGGGCAGCCCTGAAATTTTGCAAAAAGCAGCAAGAACCGTAACTCCCATTTCCTTTTTTAAAAAAAAAAAGAAATAAAGAAAAGAAGAACCGTTCCTGTCCCTTTTTTTCTCCTCGGCACTAGATATTCGGAGAGAGACGGCCACAAAGAGAAGCCATCCCAGGCGCCAGAGCTCAGTGCAGATGCCCCCAACCGCCAAGCAAGTGACCAGAGAATCCTCCAGGCCTCCCAATAATTCTGCAAAGCAGCATCTGTTTCACTTGAGCAGGGAAGGCTGTTTCTTGACCCCTCCCCATCATGGCCACCAGCAAGAAGAAGCATGGAGCCTAATGAGCCTCCCCTAAACCCAATAATCCCCCCTCCAAACAATTTTGCAAAGCGTAAGCCTGATGATCTTCAAAGAACTCTTGATAGATCTCCATCCTGACGTATCTGGATGCCCTAGACTGGCCCAAGATGGTTGGCCCTGGTTTTAAACCTCATTTCTGCCCTCCCAACTTCAGGGTAGGGGGGAATTGTGTGTGGGGGGGGGGGGGAAGAGAGTCAGTTCCACATGCCAAGAGAAATGCAAATTTTTGCCTGCAATTCTGATTGGTTTAGGAAGAAAAGAGTTCTGGGTTGCTTGGAATGGGGTGGAAAAAGAGGGTACAATCTTGAGGGGGGGCAGGGCAGGCCAGAGGACCCTATAGGAAAGGGAACCATGGCTGGATGGGGGATTCTAGGAACTGAAGTCCACACATCTTCACATTGCCAAAGTTGAGAAAGATGGGTCAAATGCCTTGGACCCCTTAAGAGACTCAGGGTGGAGGAATACAACAGGAAATAATACAGGAAAAGTATAGAATGATGTGTGCACTAAAGGGAAACAACAGACCAACAAGTCTTCTATCAAAGGTTTACTGCTCACCCTGACCCACCAACTTGGGGGGAAAGTCAAGGCTTTAAATGTCCCAAGCTCTGCGACCCCCAATTTATGATGCAACTAATATTGCAGGAAGTAATTCTCCTGCAAGAAATAATCAAAGAGGAGGCAGAAATCTCTGGTGTGTGTGACAAAATTAGAGGAGTTGTTGGCCAGGATTGAACATCTTCTCAGAAACTGTTTTGTCCCACCAGATCCATAAACAAATGGGCTCAAGAAATCAAAGGAGACCAGAAATGGTTCTGCTAGTCTAATCACTCCTCAAAGATTTAGGTTTCTCTCTGGCTCCTTCAAGATTACGTCAGCCCAGGCACTTCTTTGTAAACAAAAATGGAAAACACCTGCAAACCTTTTGATTTCCAAGTTAATGAATTCATGGGCCTCTCCATCCACCAGGGATTCAGCCTGGCGGAGGGTCTGGATTCTAGGCAGACCCCCGCCCCAAGAGTCGCTTGCGAGCAGTGTGAAATCACCCTCAGCCACTTGTCAGCTTCTTCCCGATATTAAAATGTTTAAAGATAATAAACAGAGGCAGAAAATTGACTTGTTTTATCCGTGCCTGACTTCCGAACAACTGGATTACCAGCAGATTGGAGGTAATTAATTATAATCTTCCAGGGAAACGTGGCCTAACGGGCTCATTACAGGAAAGGTTGCCCACCCCGTTTCTTAAGTCCTGGTGGTTATAAACTCCAGCGAAGAATGTTTGATGAGGGATTTTGAAAACTTTATCATGAATAGTTTCCACTTCAGGTGAGGAAGACATTAAGGGAGCTTCGGTGTCTCTTCATCAACCTGGCGCCCCAGACGTTCAACGCAACAACCCACATCAGACGCAACACCGCATCGATCTTGGACAAAGCTGCTCTGTAGATCACGAGGTGGTTGGGTGGGGTGGAAAAGCCAGATTTGTTCCTTGTGTCTTTTTCTTCCAGGGTCTCTCCTGGCAGTGGACCAGGGTCTTTGGTACTCTTGGGTCTTATTCCGAAAAGTTTCACTCGTTTTATTTTTATCAATGACTCAAGTTGGTGTGCACACAGAATATTCCTCCTTCCTCCTATTTTACCCACAACAACAACCCTGCAAGTTGGGCTGGACCGAGAGAGACGGACTTGCCCAAGCTCAGCCAGCCAGCTTCTGTTCAAAGGCTTCGGTTGCCTTGGCAAGGAGGTGCCACCAATGGGCACTCTTTTGCAGTCCAGGCACCGCTGGACTATTGAACCCTATTGCAACCTTTTTACCCACATTGCCATGCCTGGATTGCTTATAGAAAAGGGGCGGGGGTCCAGACCATACCTGAATTTTTTTAGAAGCTCCCTCTGTCCCCTTCCCTGGTGGTTGGGTGCAAACCTCGGCGTCCCTCTGCAGGAAGACCGGCCTTCCAATCGACAGCATCCCCCTGGCCCCTCCGTCTCCTCCCAAGGAGGGTGCGCCTCCGTCCAAGCTGAAAACGTCAGACCCAAATGGGCTGCTTTTCCCGATGTTTGCCTTCCTCGTTTGGAGAAATTACGACTACAAATACCTTGTTCGGAGCACCTCTAAACTACCAGCTTGAGCAAACAACCTTGGAGATGAAGCAACCTCACACTGCTGATTAAAGCCACTCCAGAGGCAGCTGTGATTAGCCGGCTTGGCTGGCGGCCATCCTTGCCTTCTTTGGGGTTTTGACAGCAACAGAGCATTTGGTGGGGCTCTTCCCCCACCCCACCCCACCCCAAGCCGGAGGCCCACCCACCTGAGGAGGAATGAGGAGGACAGATGGCCCCCCGCAGAAGAACCAGGCCCTTGGCTGAGTGGGGGGGTTTGGTGCAGAAGCCGGTCGCCGTCGGCTCCAGGTTGCATTTCCTCCGGCTTTCGCAGGCCCTGCTGAAACTTGGCTGCAGAAAAGAGGGATGCAGATTGGGAAAGGTGGATGGAGGCTTGGTGCCATGAGAAGAACCCCCCCTCTCTCACCCCCCCCCCTCCACTGGGGGATGAAAGACGGAAGCCGGTGGAGATACAGGTCATCCTCAGCTTCTGGTCACAGTTGGGACCGGAGCTTCTGTTGCAAAAAGGGAGGTGCCCCAATTAAATGTGCCCCGATTTTATGACTTTTTTTGCTGCTGTTGTTAAGTGAGTCACATAGTTGTTAAGTGAATTTGGCTTTCCCCCATTGCCAAAAGCCAGCTAGGAAAGTTGCAAATGGCGTTCACGCAATCCTGGGACACTGGCGCTTTCCAAGCACCCGAATTTTGACCATGGGGATGCTGTGATGGCTGTGAGAGAGAGGACAGGCTGTAAATTGCTTTTTTTGTTTTTTGGTCAGCCCAGTTGTAACATCGACCAGTCACTAAACGAATGGTTGGAACTACCTGTAGAAGGTATTGGTTTGGCTGCCTGAAAGATGCCTGTCCCTTGACCCCTCCCATCTGGGAACCTGGTTGGCCCAAGCCATGATGGAGCCCCCCTTGAATCTGAGCCAGCCCCACGAAGCTTCCTAACTGCAGGTCCTCCAGCTGGGCTGGAGACCCAACGACATGCAGAAGCCCTCTGAGATGCAACAGGCCAACATCTCTGGGCCACCTCTTTGGGAACGGCTCCTTCCTCTGCTTTGGGCAGGGCATGTACAAGAGAGAGGGAGGTAAGATGGCCAAGAGAAAGAGCTCTGAAAGCATTGAGCTTTCAAAGAATTGGATGATTTTTTTTAGGCTTATATGTTTTTATGTTTTGTATGTTTGTTTAAAAAAAATATTTATATAAAAAAAAGAAAGCATTGAGCCTTTTGCGTCCGAGCCCGTCTCCCATCCAAGCTGGCATTATTTCTCAGAGTAGGGAGAAACTTCCTGTCAGTAAGATCAATTAATGAGTGGCATGGCTTCCCTCCAGAAGTTGTAGATGCTCCACCACACCACGGGAGGTTTTCAAGAAGAGACTGGCCAGCCATTTGTCCTGAATGTTACAGGGACTAAAAGCAGTCTCATCTGATGTACAAAATATTCTGTCCATAAACTTATTAGAGAGCTCTCAAAAGTAGCCAGCATTTTTACCAACTCTTAGTTAACGGGTGGAAAATAAGAGTTCTGCTTTAAGGAGATTTGATCACACAAATGAGTGATTTCTGATGAACGGGGACCAACATTTTGAAGCAGGATAGGAATGTGTGGATGGCGCTTCAGAATTCATGTCAAAGTGATGGAAAACTTCAGCTCAGCATCCCTGCATTTGATGAAATTAGAGCATAAGGGGACGATGATCTGAATCAGAATGAACTATCTCTCCCCTCAAATATCCTCAGTGGCCTCACACAAATAATCAGAAAAGAAAAACATTTTTTTTTTTTTGCATTTGATTTTAGTTATAGGACAATGTCGGTTTGTCAACAACTCGTCATTTCAACTGGCTGCTATTATTTCCCATAATGGACTCGGTGTGAATTCTATTTTGCATTAGGACATTGTAAAATTATATCAATTGATATAGATTCAACAGCTGGACTGGTGCAAATCTTGCTCTGTTCAAATAGGGCTCCTAAACAAATTTCTGGCAAAAAGTGACCTAGATATTTTTTGCCAAGATAATATTGTTCCACCCTGTTGCAAGTGTCACTCACGGCTTCCTATAAATTACATCTCATATGTTAGCTATTCTTCCCCACCCACCCCAAGAAATACATCATTTTTCTGCTTTTCTGTTTAACACTAGAGGCTACAGTAGGAAATAAAACTCTTAGCATTTTAATAGTTTTGGTCTTGGCGCGCTCTTTTCTTTTTATTGCAATTCTAAACACACCACCCTTATAATAAATGCCGTTCCTTTAAGGGGTGGTTTGTGAAGGTTTAATCCTAGATAAAGTCAAATATAAATTCCTGGTAGAGGCACAACAATATTTTTCTCCGCACGCAAATCTTTTTGGATGTGCACAGGTCTTTGTTATCCATCATCTATACATTATGGATATGCACACTTTAAATAATAAATGGCTGACAATTCTGAAATGCATGTAAGTGTGATGTTAAGATGACAAAAGCTTTCTTTTTCCCCTTCAGGGGAAAAAAATCTCTTCTATTTGGAACAGCCAATACTAATTTGTATAATTTTAAAATCCTCTATTTATATATTTTGAATGTGGAGGGAAGTAGTTGCACCCTCCATTGTTTGGAGTCTATAATATTAATAGATGAAAAGAAAGGAGCTAAAGTCCTTACGATACCATGTGCGGAGGTAGAAATCTTGCAAAGTTTAATTTCCAATCCCCTTTAATTCAATGGGCTTCAAATGAAGGATAATTATAGCTGCAAATCTGCACCCACAGACCCAACTGAAATACATCCTTTAGTTTGAAAAGTTATCATTGTTCCCAAGATAATGGTTGAGACTTTTAGACTGTTTCACACTTATTAGGTATCGGTGCAACTGAGTTTAAATCCTGAATGAACATGGACAGAACAGTTTTGTTTGGCTCTTTGGAAGCAGTTCGGTTCAACTGGTGGTCCACAGTGGGCCCAGCTGACCCCTTTTGACAAGTGGGGGTCAGTTCCCTCTTCCTTGCTTTGAGAGACTTTGGGGATAATTTCAGCCTCAAAATGGCAAAAGAAGACCAGAGATGTCTCGGGGATCCAGAGCCACACAAACCGCTTGCAGTTTGACTGCACAGATGTTTGTCACAGTCAGCATGGCCCCTATGAAATTGTCCTGGCCGGGATGGCAGCATTTCAAAGTTTTAAAACAGTGTGGACCTCATTTTTTGCCGGGGAGGAGGGGGAGAGCAAAATTCTCTCTCGCTTTTGATCTTTTACCTGCCTGTTTCCCCCCCCCCCTTTGGCTTATTTCAAACAGGAGGACATAAGAAAGGAGAAAGGAGAAAGGAGAAAGGAGAAAGGTGAAAGG
>JAEANM010024129.1:0-11217 GCA_017656035.1 Myanophis thanlyinensis
GCAGCTCGAGTTTCGACTGAGACCACAGAGCAACTGGATCCCATGTCGTCTCACCAAGGCAGCTCCGCCCCTTCTCCGAAGGCAGATAATATTGAGAAGAGGACAGAGAATATTGAACAAAGAACAGAGAAGATTGAACAAAGGACAGAAAATACTGATGAGAAAATTGAAAATATCCAACAAATGATGAAGAAATATGAGAACAGATTTGAAGAAATTGAGGCACAGGATGTACAGAGAGATAAGAAGATTGGAGATATTGATGTCCGATTGGATGTTCTTGAAAAAGACAGGAGTGGACTTTTAGGATGGGAAATTGACAGATCAGAATTTTATCTCAGATTTCAAAACGTGGAAGAAGAAAAAGGTGAGAATCTTGCAGAGATAATGATAGAAATCCTGGCAGAGGCTTTGGAGATAACCAAGGAGATGATGATGGATGGAGTAGTTGAAGTTTTTTGTGTCTACACAAGATATGTGACAAGAAACAAATTGAGCTGTTGGTGGAATCTGACAGAGATGAACACTATGGGACTGCCCCGGAGGCTGAGGAAGACTCTGGGGGGTGTTCGGAGTCAGAGCAGGGATTAGAGAGGCCTGTCAGCCACTAAGTGGCATCTGAGTCAGGAAGCAGTGAGGAAACAGAGGGAGGCTGTCCCTGATGTGCGTATGCATAGGGATGCGAGGAGGAGGGAGCAGCTTTGGAAGCAGGGTCAGAGAAGAAAATAGAATACAGGTGGCTAATGATTGGCCCCTCCCGGAGAGCTTATAAGTGAAGAGAAGGGAGGGGGATTTTGCAGGAAACAACAGTTTACTAATTTAGCCATGTGGAAAGATTTCGGAAAATCTGAAGCCTTGTTTTAATTAAGATAGCATTCTGGGCTCTCAGCCAGGGTATTGCTTATCTCCACATTAGTTGTGGCATACAGCCAGGTATGCTTTTTTGTTTTTTAAGACCCGAAACAATACTCAGAAAGCTTAAACTGCCCAAGGAGCTGCTGATCCAGTTCTACAGAAGAATTATTGAGTTGGTCATCTGCACCTCTATAACTGTCTGGTTTGGTTCTGCAACCCAAGAAGACAGACACAGACTACAGAGGATAATCAGAACTGCAGAAAACAATTACTAACAACCTGCCTTCCATCGAGGACCTGTATACTGCATGAATCAAAAAGAGGGCTGGGAAAATACTTAAGAACCAGTCACATCCTAGACATGGATTGTTTGAACTCCTACCCTCAAAACAATGCTATAGAATGCTGCATACAAGAATGGCTAGACACAATAACAGTTTTTTCCCAAACACCATCACTCTGCTAAACAAATAGTTCCCTCAACACTGTCTATTTATTAAGTCTGCGTTACTGTTGTTCTCATTGTGCCATCATCACCCCACTATAACTTGTTGCTTGTATCCTTACAATTTATATTGTCTGCTACTTGACTGCTCATTTGTACTCCATGACTATCGAGTGTTGTACCTTGTGATTCCTGACGAATGTACAATTTCCTTTGTTGTACATGAGAGCATAAGCACCGAAGACAAATTTCTTGTGTGTTCAATCACATTTGGCCAATAAAGAATTCTATTTCTTCTAAATATTTCTAAATATTTCTTCACTTAGAAGATTAGCACCTGGTCGGGGGCTTGCTACGGAGAAGAGCTTTGATGTTTCTATGACTGGATTGGCATGTGGGAATTATTGAGGAGGAACTTTCACTTTACTCGGGTAGAGAAAGCCCGGAAATTTCAGATTCAGGATTTCTCCAACTGGGCCAATATAATGTCTTCAATAAAATCTTATTCTAAGGACTTTCGTCTCTTTGGAGTTCTGATTCTGCTGCTGATGTTGTGTGAACAGCACATGACATGAACAGCTTGCCCCCCAGAGCTGTAGGTGCTCTAGGTGCTGGAGGTTTCAAGAAAAGATTGGACATCCATTTGTCCAGGATGGTATAAGATCTCCTATCTGGGGCAGTGGGTTGGAGTAGAAGACCCCCAAGATCCCTTCAAGCCCTATGATTCTATGTTTTGAATAATTGTTAAGGCTACCCAATTCCAAAAACCCTGATGTTTTGAGAAATCTACTCACTGCAGAGAAAGACAATCTACTAAATCACCAACAGATATTAGGATTACTATTGTTTGCCATATATGACTTAGCTATACAACCAAATTGTAAATGTGATCATTTATAATCATGGTAAATCTACAATGACTTCTTGAAATGTAACCTAAGTGTAAAGGGAAGAAAAACTGTCCTTCAAATAATTACAGGGCATATTCAAATGATAAACTTAGTATCTCAGGTACCATCCTATTAGTGCAGGGGTGCCAAACTCATGTTGTCATGGCGGCGTCATGTGACGTATTGGGACTTTTTTCCCCTTTGCTAAACTGGGCACGAATGTGGCCAGCTTGTGACACATCTGGCCCGTGGGCTGGGAGTTTGACAGTACTGGTGTCATGAGATACTGACTTCCTAATGCCGTTGTTCTGTTGGGAAGCCTGGACACGTTTCCTTTTATTTTGAAAAGTTTATTCAACATAGAATGTATACTCATAGAACCTGATACAGATATAGCTTCAATCAACAGCCATTTTCTCACTCTTATTCTCTGAATTATTACTGTAATACCTAAATCAGTAAAGTCCTTTCTTACATATGCTATCACTTACCCAGCAGCTGCATCCCAGCTACAGAAATCCTGACAATCATTAGATGATACCCAAGATATTATATATGCTGTCCCAAACAATTCTTCTTTGCTCGATGTAACCCAGGCAAGCCAAAGTTTTAGACAATCATGATCTCAATGCGGCTTCATTGATATGTACACTGTCTTCTTGGGACAGTGGGAGAAATAAAACTGGATAGATGCCCAGACTTTACAAGCACTGCCTTAGCTCACATTCTGTATAGTACTTCTCCAAATATTCAGTATCACCATCTGTCCATGTGCATTAATGGGCTTTAATATGATTTACATTATTGGGATTTGATTAGATCTATCATGTATTTCATCCAAAAACTAGTCTGTGCCCATCTCATTCTGTTATATTATGAAATGCTTATACAGGAGTCGCACAGAGAATGCAGTCAGAAGAATGGTATCACAAGAAAATCACCCAGTTTTTGAACATCTCTGCTCAGAGATGTTTAGCTTTAATAAATCCAACAATGGTGTACAATATTTCCTAACAGTTCTTTAAAAGAAATATAGTTCCTTGGTATACTAATAGCACCTACTGTAGATCTCATATCACAACTGGCTAACAATAAGGGTTTTGTGCGAGTTTTTATGAAGTTTGCTAATATGTTTATTTTACCGAAAGATTATTCTATGTTTGAATTCCTGGAATGATATATGCCCCTTATCTGATACACCTTGCCCATTTTGCAAGAAATACTAATAGGTTTCAGTTAAAAGAAATAATTTTGAAAGACAATCTTTACATCTTCTAAATGCTTAAAGATAGAAGACTAGATTTAAGGACAGAAAGAAGAAATAAATGCAGGCATCTATATTCATTATAGTACTGTGTGTAATTTAAAAAGGATGCTAAACAAATTTACAAAACAAAATGTTTAATATTTCAGTTATGTTTTCTGTGAAAAGTACAGCAATATAGGAAATAAAATATACAAAAACAAAAATTAAGCTAAATTTACTTGAGCAGCTTAAAAATACATGGGTTTTTAGAAGAAAAAATTTCAAAGTAAATTGCTGATTATATAGTACATAATTTAGAACTTTTTAATTATTATGGCTCCTTTGTTGTCATGTATTGATTTATTTCATATTTCATACAAATGTTTTGTTTTACATGATTTTGACCATTTTCATTACAAAAACAAAGCTATTGTCAAACTTTCTTTCCCAGTTTTAACAATCTTTTCCTAGGTATGCTTTTCTTATCTGGATTTACTATTTATTAATTGTGCTTGGTGTCATAATTAAATTGTCTTGGTGATGTGGCGTGGCAGTGAAGTAAATTTTAGAAAATAGATTTTTCCATAAACATATAATATCCTGGGATCATTGAGATTTTTAAGATGGCCTTTTTAAGTGGTCAATGATTACATGAAATAAATGCCATTACAAGAAAAATAAAAACTTTTGGAACACATAGTTAATAACTAAACTGGATCAAACACAGCTTCATTAGATCACTTATACTTAGCATTGTTTGTACAGTTTACCTGTATCAGCAAGCAAGAATTGCTGACCCAATGTTTAAACAGTCCAGGTCCAATAGGATGGATGGTTTTCGTAACTGGTCTCAGTCTTAACAGATCTCTGTCTGATTTATTACGGTATATTCCTAAAATATAGCTATTGTAACCTATGGCTAATTTTTATCATTTTAAAAGGCAAAAGAAACAAAAACCTCTACACTCAAAAACCAAAAGATACAAGAAGAGAGGTGTCTAATTTTGCCCAAGCTACAGTTATATGGCACATGTAAGGGTAGCAGATATTGTAACCTCACAGATATTGCTCTATCTTGACAAGTCAAGTTAGTACATTTCATTCTGTCTTATGGAAAGACCGGCTTGCCAAATCATGTATCTGTCTGTTTAATAGTCTTCTTCAGGAGTTTTCTCAGGTTAGATGACATGAAGTAAGGCTTTTCAGTAGAGCCATCATTACGCTCCAGGTCTTCCACTGCAAAGAAACACAAATCCCCCAAGCAAAGGGATGTGAAAAGATCTTTTTGAGACTAGCACAAAGGACATAGACTAAACATTACATAGGAATAATCCTGTTTTATGGAAATTAAGAGAAATTTGTCCACTGCTTGCTGTAGAGATTAGATCTCACCATGAGCAGATAAGTACATAGGACAGATATTCATAATTAGACTGAGAATTATTCTGATTTGTGAATTTTCCTCTTCTGGTATTCAACAGAAAGGATGTTTCCACCCCAAAAGATCTGGTTAGGAGCTTTTTAAAACCCTGTCTTAAAGTAAGGGGATAAATCAGGGGTGGGCAAACTTTTTGACTCGCGGGCCACAATGGTTTCTAAAATTTGACAGAGGGGCCGGGCTAGAATAGGAGAATGGTGTGTTTGTGTGAACTAATATAAATTAAATGTAAAAACCATTATATGAAAAGATTTGGCCTTTAACAGGCAGCAAAACACCATTGTGCTTAGTTTATCAGCTTTTCTGGGCTCTCCGTTCCCTGAACCGGGTCTTCCTTGAAACTGCAGGGTTCTTGCTAGTAACTAGTTTGGTGGGCCGGATTAAAAAGGCCAACGGGCCGGATGTGGCCCGCAGGCCGTAGTTTGCTCATGTCTGGGATAAATCTTGCCATTCTCAAAGATTCCAGGCACATCCATGAAGTCTGAGGTCTTTTTCTTTATCCCATAGGATCCCAATTGGATAATAAAAACTCATTAGCAAAGCAAAAGTGGAGTTGTGTGAAGTTTTCCTATTCATTATTCACATTTGAAAATTATTATTCTTTACCTCTTTTCTGAAATTAAACTTCCCTAGATAAACATTTCCTACTCATAAGTAGAAAAACACCAAGTATTATAAGTGAAATATGTAAATAGCAGATAAGAATCTGGCTTTATTATCTTTCAGTAGAAAGATACTTTAGAACAATTATGTTAATCTTTTATGCTTTTTGTTGACTGAATCCCTATATAATGCATGGAAACAGAAGAAGCCTCTCCAAGAACTTCCTACCCTGGAGGGTTTGCTAATTTAAGGCAGCCACAAAGCACTTGTATTTTGAACCAAGATATTTCTAAAGAGCTGAAACTAATCTGAAAAAGAAATGGTGCTCATCCTGGTTATCTTCATCCCACTATTTACTGCTGTTTGTATATAATTGCAATTGCAGTTATATACTACCATATTTTTCAGAATATAAGACGCATCTAAATTTAGAAGAGGAAAACAAGAAAAAAAAGTTTTTGGCATCCACATGTCTTGTCTTCCCCTTCCCCCAGAAGTACTTTGCAGGTCTCCAGAACCATCCGCATGGCCCGTTTTCACACACAAAAAAGGGTCTGTTTTTGCCAAAAACAGGCACATTTTTGGCCTCTCAGCCCATCTTGCTTTCCCCCTTTCCACCCCCAGAAGCATTTTGCAGGCCTCAGCAACCCTCTGCGTGGCCCGTTTTCACCAAAAAATGGGCCCATTTTCGGTGAAAAAGGGCCGTGCAGAAGGTTCTAGAGGCCTGCAAATTGCTTCTGAGGGCTGGGGAGGTGGAATACAAGATGGGGGGGGGGATTGGGAGGACAAAAATGTGCCCATTTTTGGTGAAAACAGGATGTGAATGGGGGGGGTGCTTGGGAGGCCAAAAACGGCTGTATTCTTTGTATAAGATGCACCGCAATTTTCACCCTTTTGGGGGGGAAGTGCGTCTCATATGCTGAAAAATACGGTAATTCAAAATCTGTTCAACCAATGGAAAGTATATTATTAAGTAAGCAAACCTTTGTCAAAGCATTTCATTTATTTCCAAGCAGCTGCTTCCTTAAATCTTCAGATATTGCTATTCTGGACTATCTTTCTTAAAGATAGCTGCACATGGAATATAGGGACATTTGGAATCTAGGTCCAATATTTGAAAACATTTTTATTGTAATGGAAATTGTTAATGTACTGCTATTGATATTAATTTTACTTCATATTAAATTGTTCTGGTGTTATTCTTTGTATACTTGATAGGATATTAGGCCAAAACCAACAATAGTTAAGACAGCAACAGCACAATTGCACCAAAGCATTTTTTTCAACTTTAAACACATTCACCTTCCAATTTCAAGTCTTTCTTTGGTATTGGAAAATCTCCTGGACAGAAACAGAATACAGTATATACCATCAATAGGTACTTATATGATGCAAGTCAAGAGCAACCATAATTTCTCAGAATATAAAAATTTGCCCATGAAGGTACAGCATCTGCACACAGAAGACTTGCAGTGAAACAGCTGCATACATCTTTCCCATTTGTTGCATTGTCCCTATTCTTGACTTTTGGAAGATTTTAGGCTTCCCTTCAGGAGGATTTCACTCAAGGCAGAGGACATGTAATAAGGCCGCTCAGGAGTTCCATCGTTTCTTTCCAGATCTTCACCTTTTGGAATCCCAAATAAATCAGAGGAAGCATCCATAAAAGAATGAACAAGAGAAGCAAAGCAAAGCAAAAAATAAACAAGGCAAAGAGATACAAAGCAAAAGGGGAGAGAAAACAGAAAATGTTGAAGTTAATTGCAATTAAGATTCCTCCACCAAGAAAAGAACAAGATAGCTTAGGCAGTAGACTATTTCTATACTATATTATAGAACAATCTTGCAAGTATAGTAGAAGGGAGTTGCTTTGAATTAACGGATGTGGAAAGGATGAAAAGCTACTGGTTGCAAAATCACAAAAGAAATTACCTTTTCATCATGCTACAATAAAACTAAAACTACACTGCAATAGGAAAAAAGGCTGCTGTAAAATTGAATACAGGTTACAAGTGTTCCCTTAGCGAATGTTCAAAGTTACATGACAAGCGCCCCTGAGCGTTTGCGAACAAGGCCCAAAAATACCAATCTTGCAGCACCACGGCAGTTGTTCTCCCTTATGAACAACTGCAGAAGCTCTGCAACATTCATCCTGCACATTGCTGGCTGAAATGGAGCTTCTGAGGATTGGATCTACCCCTAAAAACTCCATTTGGGCATCTGGAGACACCCCTAACCCACTGCAGGCTGAATTGGAGCTTCTATGTTGGGAATACTGAATGGTATATTTTAGAACCTAGAATGAGTTAGTCTACACTCTAGATCTTAGAATGAGCCAATTTAAATAACTAATTTGCCTAATATATGTTCTAATACTAAGATGATACAAAATAATGGACTGACAATGAGATTAAAAAAAAACCCCATGGCTAAGTATATGCTCAACTATAACTCAGCAAAAGACAAACTCATATCTTCAGAATTAATGAATATCAAGTGAATACAACTATATGCATCTACTACAGATGAAATGGCAGAAAATATTGAGGAATTCCATAACAAAATTGCAACATCAAACAAAAATGTAAATCTACAAAAATGAACTGAATTGTGTAGAACAGTCACTACTTTTTTGGTTGGATAGACCAGCAGTGGCACATGGTAGCAAGGAGAGTGAGGGAATGGTTTCGTACGCTCAACCTAATCCCACACATGCACAAAGATTTGTGCACTTGCTACTGTGCAGCCCGGTTCCCAATGGGCCACAGCCAGGTAGTGGTCTGCTGCTCAGGTGCTGGGGTTTTGTAGATTATGTATAGGTTAAATCTAATTCAGGAACATTTATTACTGTTCTAAGTTAGCTGAGGGACTTTTACAATGAAGGAAACCAAATTTGGTTTTTGTTTTAAAACCAAATTCAGAAACAGGGAGGTGAAAGTAAAGCTATATAGCAAATATATTAGCAGAATAACAAGACTAAAAGAGATGACAGTTGGAATACTATCATACTGAAAATACAGAAATCCTTTGATTATCACTCGTTCAATGATCATTCAACATTACAGTGGCACTGAACAAGTGGACTTAAAACCAGTCCATGAATCCCTGCAATCATATGATTATGATTCAGGTACTTGCCAACCATGATAATTGCAGCATCCCATGATCACCAGCAGAAGGTCACAGGTTTCTCCCACCACTTTTTCAACTGATCACTCACACTCCATAGTGTTTACCTGCAGCACCTGCTTGCATTATGTGACACACCCTACACCTGTCATATGCATACCTGTCTGTGTTCCCTAACACCTGCCTACAACATCCACCCAACCATAGTTCTCACCCTCTGATCTGCTTACCTTGAACTCTGTCCTCATGACCATTCTCATTAATGATCACTGCAATCCTGTGGTTATAATGGCAACTGGGACTGTGAAGATTGCAGTGACCAAGTTATATGGTTATGTGATGTTGTACTCTATTATTGCATTGCTTATTGACGAAAATTCTGGTCCCAACTGCCACTATAATCTACTTATACTAACAATCTGAGACATGTGGACAACACCATTCTGTTAGCTGTAAATAAAGAAGACTTAAAAGAGTTCATTATGAAAATAAAAACAAAGTAAAAACTACATTAATATTAACTCTTAAGAAGGTAAAAGTAATGTAAATCTAATGAACCGCAAACTAATAGTTGAGAATAAAGTTAATAGTTGTATTTTCTGGTGCTTAAAATAATAGACCCTACACTGGATGTTCCAGTGAGGAAATGAATCCTCAGGAAGAAGATAATAACAAACTTAAGACAAAATCATGAAATAATTTTTTAAGACAAGAAAGATCTGAATAAATACAGCAATTGTCTTTTTAGTGCAAATGTAAAAGATAGACACTGAGAAAAAGATTGCCACTTTTGACTTGGTGAAAGATTTTAAGAACAAATAAGACTGAGGTGTTAAAGAACAAGCAGAAACTCCCTTACTTTGGACATATGATACAATAAGGTGACAGATTGGGAAAACTACTGTGCTTGATAGATGTAGAAAAAGACAAATGTAGGATACATGGGCAATATCAAAGAGATTATAGGATCAATCTTGGGATAGAGGCACTTCATGGTTATGAATATTGTTCAGGAAGTCACTAGAAGTCAAGTCCAAGATGATATACCTAATTAATTGAAAAAGCTCAGATTCCTCCAGCTAGCTTATCCAGTTAATAAAAACTATCACCACCATTAATCTGAATATTCTATTACATTTCTCTTTTTATTTCATAAAAAAGAACAAAAACATTTCTCCTTCAATTTTTGTTTTTTGATTTGTAAGTATTGAATCCATCAATTCTGGAGAACAATGGTAACAGCTTTTACAATTGACACATCTGATACAATAGGGAAACATTTAGTGCAGTTCTCTGGAATATTCAATGCCTGGCTCTAAAGGACCTAGTTTATGGATAGTGGTCTTAGATCTGCTGCCAGCCAGGAATATAATGACAGCAGCCATGACTGCATTTCTAATTAAAAACAGAGACCATAAATCTCTCACCTTTCTAGACTAGTGTTTGAGCTATCCTGCCTTACTGGAGGAATGGTCATCTAGAAAAACACTGGATTGACAAATTACCAAACACTTCCTATCTGAACAATAGTAAAGGAAAGAAGGAGTGTTAGTATGAGTAATGTGCAATATAATTCATCCTACACTATAAATGACTACTTAATTTTGTTATCTTCTGTACCTGCCATTTCAACAAAATACAAACAGTCTCTAATATAAAGTGACTCTTGTCAGTTTCACAAATAAAAAATTCCTTTCTCATGTTTGCTAATGAATATATAGTAGTTATGAAATTTTTGCATCTTTTAAATAACAGATGAGAAATGCAGAAGCAGAATTACGGTCAGAAGCTAAGTGTTTTTTCATTGCTATGCTGCTTCCCTTTAGTGACATTGTTAAGTCTGTTTTTATGTATATAAAATGATTTAACAGTGTATATATATCTTTTGGATCTGGCCATTCTAATATCCCTGAGCCAGAGAAATTCCCATCTGAATTACCAAACCGTGACATGGAAACACAGTAAAAAACTAAGGACTCTGAAGTCCTTAGTTAACTATGGTCATTGTAACTGGGAATTCCATCACTAAATGATGTAGTTATAAAGCACAATGTCATATGACTGCACTGACTTACAATGACAATTCTGGCAAACCAAGTGACTGTTTTTAGATGTGACATCACATGAACACTGTTTATTAGCCTCCTGTGACTTCCCTTGATTTTGCTTATTGGAAGCCAGCAGTGAAAGCCACAAATTGTGATCAAGTGGACTGTAGGATGGGCAACCATTGTAATTGCAAACTGTTAGCCAAGTGCCTGAATTATATTCATCACAGGGATGTTGCAATGACTACAACTACAAGGACCCATTATAACTCTTCAGTGAATCACAACATTGAACAGCTGTAGAATGAATGGCTGCTGAATAAAGACAATCTAGAATACAATTTCCTGGCAAAGGGAGGATGAATTTAGTTAGGACCATCCCTTTCTGCTCTCCAGTTTGCCTATCAGCAATAAAATTATTTACCAGTTCTACATTTCAGAATTCATTATTTTGTGGATGAAAACGGCATCCGAGAAGGCCCTTGCAATGTATCTCACAGAATTTTCTAATTTAATGCAATAGCATTAAGCATTTAGCTTATAATTTATTTTATTTTATTTAT
>JAEANM010024130.1:0-11217 GCA_017656035.1 Myanophis thanlyinensis
GGCGTCCGGGTAAATTTATAAAATTTATAAAACCCAGCCGGACGCCCCGGACAGGACGTAAAAAGAGGACATGTCCGGCCAAAAGAGGACGGTTGGTCACCCTATTTTAGTCTCTTATACCCGAAGCACAAAATCTTGACCAGATTGCCAGGAGCCTTCTTCCATTTATAAGACTTGCCTAGAGGCTTCACTGAAGAAAATCCAAACAATGATATAGGAATTTTAGCTGAATTTAAGTTAAAAGCCTGCAGGGAGGCCTGAGTTGTGATTGCTAACATCCAAAATAGTTTTGAAAGTAAAAGTTATTGAGTTTAACTTGAATAGAGAAGCTTTGGGATTCCAATAACTTTCGCTACCATTCTTTCTCAGCTGTTTTGTTGATGGTCTGATGGGAAGATTGAAATTATTTAATTAACAACTTGTATTTTAAATGAGACTTCTGTTAGTTAAAAATCTCATTGCAACAAACCACTGAGAGATTTTTCTCTGTAGCCAGGTCATTTTTATGATAACTTCTATTTTGTTGGTTCAATTCAAACTATCAATTTTGTTATTTTGAAGATTCATATCTATGGCACAATTGCCCCTCCCCCCCCCCCCAAAAAAAAAAAAAGACCCAAAGAAACTATTAAAAGAATTCATTTCAGGAAAGAAGCTGCATAAATGTATGAAAGAAAATGTAAGATGTTAGGATGTTCAGAAATGTATTTTAACTAACTCAAATGTATAAAAACAAATAAGAACTATTATTAATATTGGGAGAGGTGGGAGGAACAAGATAGTGTCCCATTAGGCATCCCTACATGATGCCTAAATGATATTGTAGTTGCTTCTTTCAAACATTTAAATATTTGCAAATACTTTTTAAAGTTTCAGGTTTTAAAGTTTTAAGTTTCTCAAAGAATTTAAGGATTTTAAAGAAACTAATGTGCAGGCAAAAGAAGAATGAGAGAGGAGATGATCAATATTTGTTTAGACAATATAAGAAGAAAGTTATGGTATTTGTTCTGCGCTTCAACCAGCATGAAGCAGATAGAAGTTGTGACATGTTTATTACTAAAAGACTCTAAGGGAGCAGGGATGGAGAAGAAAAAGGACCTGGTTTATAGACTGATTATAGTTTACTGGAAGAGAAATATATAAGTAAAGCTGATTAAAAAAAGAAAATTGCTCCTATTCTACTTTTATCTATACCACAAATAAATAAATATGACCTTTTGAATTTGGTTGTCAATCAGAACTTGGGAAACACCAATTACTGGAGTTTTTCTCTTCTCTGCTCGAGGAGTCAAGACAACAGAATGATTCCCTCCCACCTTACAGCTTCTTATGCTGCTACCTCTTCAATAGTTTTTTCTCTTCTGAGGAATGAGCAAAACACAGAACACAACAAACTTGTTGCCAGATAAAGGAGATTTTTTAAAAAGGAGATTTAAAAGGAGATTTTTGTGCTGAAAATTTATTAGTTGGTGCCTTTGCAATTATTACACTAGGCCGGTGATGGCAAACCTACGGCATAGGTGCCACAAGTGGTATGCAGAGCCATCTTGCTGGGCACACAAGCTGTCAGCCAACTTACTCCAAGTAAGCATGCACATGCAAGTGTGCATGCATGCATGCACACATGCATGATTGCAGAGACTCAGCTTGTCTTTGGGCCTCTGCTGTGCACACATGATTGCAGCAGGAAATCCAACTAGTCTTCAGAACTCTCCTGTGCATGCACATGAGATTGCTCATGTTTCATGAGTGCCTGTGCACAGTATGCATGCATTGCACATGCAAAAGCTACATGCATGTGCAGATGGTGTGGTTGCACATGCAGTCCACATGGATGAACCGCACGAAGTGGAGATGGCACACGCAAAGCGCATACTTTTCAGCACTTGGTAAGTAAAAGGTTCGCCACTAGACCTTTTACTTTGACACATTTTAGCAAGGCTGACAAGTTGGGGGAGTTGATAGAACTGACTCGGAGGCTGTTATCTATTCTGCATTCTTTCTAACATATTTCTCACAATAATCTTCTTTGGGTTGTGGACACCTACTGTATGAGAGGAGGGCCTGAAGTGAATGTTGGAACTTTCTTTGAAGGGGTTGGTAAGAAATTGATGTGATAATTATTGGGGTGGAACTTTCACTTTATTTGGGTGAAAGAAAGCCCAGGAATTTCAGATTCAGGATTTCTCCAGACCATACCATTACAATGTCTTCAATAAAATCTTATTCTAAGGACTTTCATGGGGGGGGGGAGTTCTGATTACGTTGCCAGTGTTGTGTGGAACCCTAACAGCAGCTTTATCAGAATTATTAATAGAGCTAGTCTTTGTTTGCTGACCATAGTTGGGATTGACAACTCATTTGTTAAGAGAAGTGGTTGGTAAGTGAAACTCTAAGTGTGTTTAAAATCTTACTTCAGTTTTCCTTTCAAACCCCCAAAAATGATCTTGATCGCTAGTTCCTTCAAACAATAATCTAGAACTTGATTTTTCATTTTTTATTTTCTTTTAGTTTTCGTACTATTGAACTGCATCTTGTTGGAAATGATATAAATTGCATCCACCGATACTCAAGTCTGTCAAGATATTTCTGAAACTTTAGCCTATTTTCCAAAGTATTAACAATTTTTTCCCAGTTTTGTGTCATCCACAAATTTGATGAGCATAATCCGCTCATCTAAATCATTGAAAGTATAGAACAACACTGAGCCCAAGACAAAACACTGAGGAAAACCATTAAGGACAACATTTGTCAGCTAGTTACAAATCCATCTGATGGTGATGCTATTTATCCCATATTATTTTATCTTACCAAGAAGTGGATTGTAGTCTACTTTGTCAAATGCCCTACTGAAGTTCAAGTATACTATGTGCACTGCATTTTGCTGATTCACTAATTTAGTTTCTTTGTGAAATAAACAACAACAACAACCTTATTTGGAACTGCATATATTCTTAGATGTTACCTTAACAGTTCTTTGTTCTTCTGGTTAGGACAGTAGCCTTGGCTGAGAAAGAGGCACCATCACGTATCTGAAGTGTTGATCGATTCAGGGTGTATTAGGTGCCTTATAATTGCAGCCACAGCAACCAGACTGGGGGCCCAGATGCAGGAACTAGCGCATCCTATTAGATTTGAACAAATTGATGGCTCTTTATTAGGCGGGCAACCATCTATACATGTGATTGAGCTGCTGACAATGACATTGGGACAACATAAGGAACGGATTAGATTTATAATAATCCCCAAAATGATGGAAGATGTTATTCTGGGATTGGCATGGCTTGATAAGTGGGGCCTGATCATTTGGTGGGAAGTGTAGGGGGCAGACACCTGAGGATCAGTAATGGTCCTGACCTGCCACCACATGAAATGTTACCCATTGAACCCAGGGAGGTTGCCCACAAAGACAACAAGGCTGATCCTACACAGGCTTTTCCTGATGTATATGCTGATCTGGTAGATGTGTTTAGTGAGAAGGAGTGCAATCTCCTACCTTCCCATCATCCCACTGATTGTGCTGTGAAGATCATACCAGGCACTAAGTTACTGAAACCTAAAATGTAATCTATGACTCCACAAGAGTTGGAGGAAATGAGACAGTACATTGAAAAGAACCTCACCCTGGAGTTCATACAGCCAGCCAGATCTTGGGTGGCCGCACCTATTCTGTTTAGAGAAAAAAAGGATGGAGGTTTACGTCTGTGTTTATTTTCAGGGAATCAACGGGGTGTGTGTGGAGCATATGTATTCACTATCCTTAATGAAAGATATGCTGGCTCGGTTGGCAGAAGGCTGAATTTTTACCAAATTAGATCTCAGGGAGGCTTACTACAGGGTATGTATTAAGCCAGGGAATGAATGGAAGATGGCTTTCAACTGTCTCCTCGGGAGTTCCCAATTAAAGTCATGCTATTAGGCTTACAGGGTGTTCCCACTGTATTTATGCAGCTTATTAAGGAGGTGCTACAAGAGCATCTTTACTAAGGGGTGCTCATCTACCTAGACAACATACTTATCTATACACATTCCATGGATGAACATATCTGCATAGTGTGGCAAGTTCTCAGGAAACTCCTTGATGCACATTTATATGTAAAGTTGTCAAAGTGTGAATTTCACGAAACACAATTGGATTATTTGGGTTTCTGTATATCACCAGGAAGGATTGAAATGGATCTGTCTAAGGTTCAGGCAGTGCTGGTTTGGCAGCCCCCCAAAATGCAAAAGCAGTTACAAAGCTTTTTGGGGTTTACGAATTTCTAATGCCAATTTATTCCAAATTTTGCTACAGTCACTATTCCACTTATCAACCTGCTAAAAATGAAATAGCTTGCCAAACCACCAAAGCCAGGCATGCCTATCAGGTGTACAATGTCCTGTCAGTGGATGTTTGAACATCTCAAAGCCCTGTTTGAACGAGAACCTGTACTCAAACATCCAGACACGGCAAAACCTTTTGTGGTGCAAGCTGACGCTAGTGAGGTGGCATTGGGGGAAGTATTGCTGAAATGCAATGAACAGGGCAACTTACAACCAAGTACATACACCTCCCGTAAACTGACAGATACTGAACAAAGGTGGACTATCTGGGAGAAAGAAGCCTTTGCAGTCAGATGGGCCTTACTGGTCTGGAAGCATTTATTGGAGGGGGAGAATGTCCCATTTGAAGTTTGGACAGATCATAAAAATCTAGAGGCACATAGGCTGTTGTCCAAACAGATCAGATGGTCGATGTACTTCTGACAGTTCAACTTCACCTTACAGTATATCACTGGTGATAGAAACTTCCTAGCAGATGCCCTCTCTTGAAAACCACAGTTTGGTTGTAACTGCAAAGAAGTGATACAAGCTATGATACCACAGCAGACAATTGGGGCCCATGAAATGGTAGATACTATAGGTAGAGCAGCCGGAGAAGATCTGACCCAGGTGATGAGGAAAGCACTTACAGGTGACCTATGATTTCAGAATAATGAACAGTTGCTTACTATAAGGGATGGCTTTGCCTGGAAGGGGACTAAAATTTATATGCCAAGCACGGTACTCCTCAAGGTGCTATAAAGTTGCCACAGTGCAAAACTTGGGGGTCATTTGGGATATTTAAAGACATTACATTTATTGAATAGGCAATTTTGGTGGCCTCACATGAAACAGGACATTGAAATATATGTCCAAAATTGTGTAATATGTGCCACCATGAATAAAAGACCTGGAAAACCTCCTGGTCTGCTACAGCCAGTGGCCAATCCCAAAAGGCCTTGGGAGGAACTGGCAATAGACTTCATAGTCGATCTCCCAGAGAGTCATGGTAATATGGTAATATGGACTATAGTAGACCTATTTTTGAAGCAGGCCCATTTCATGGCCTGCCCTGGTCTCCCATCAGCCCATAAGTTGGCCCAAATGTTCATCTCTAATGTGTACCGACTACATGGTGTTCCTCAATGGATAATTTCTGACCAGGGGTGGGGTCCAATCCACCACAAAATTTTGGGGCCAATTTCTGGCTTTGATTGGTTCCTCCCAGGGTCTTAACTCTGCTTTTTATCCAGCCACAAATGGCGCAGCTGAAAGAACCAATGCAATGGTAGATCAACACTTGCACTGCTATGTACGGTTTCAGCAAACCAACTGTGCTGACCTCTTGCCCTTTGCAGAAGTCACCTATAATAACACCATGCATAGCAACTCAGGATTCTCTCTGTTCCAGGTGGTCAATGACCTAGAATTTGTTCTGATCCCAGAATGTCCTTGCTGTATGCCAGAAGACTGGACCTGGCAGGCCTGATTGATGGAGTTTCAACAAGTATGGCAAACAGTGCAAGTGGGGTTGCAAAAAATTTCTGGCCAATACAAGCACCAAGCAGATAGAAAGCATCTGGAACAAACCCCTTTCCAAGTGGGCCAAAAAGTTTACTTGTTGACTAAGTATTTAAACTCAAGGTACTGTGCCCAAAACTAGCACCAAAGTTCATCGGGCCATTCCCCATTACCAAAGTGATTAACCCTGTCACTGTACAGTTACAATTACCAAAGCTGTTAGGAAAGACCCACCCAGTGTTTCAATGCAGGTTGCTATGCCCAGTGAAAACTAGTCTTCTTAGAAGCACACCTTTGCACGAACAACCTCCCCTGTTGGTGGGGGATGAGCTACATTATGAAATAGATAAGATTCTCAACTCCCACATACACAGGAGGGTGTTACAGCACCTCATCCTCTGGAAAGGATATCCCTTGTCCAAGGCATCATGGGTGAAAGAGACTGATATGCAAGTACCTAAATTGATTGCTCGATATTATAAAAACCATCCTACCAAACCCAGGAGGAGGGGTGTGTGGACGTACAATTGCTCATTGTCTTCTTTCTCCTCTCCTGGTAGATGGGCTGCATGTCAATCCCAGACTAGGCATCCAGTCTGGGGCTGCCATTCACTAGTGGGGATCCTGAACACCAGACCTCCTTGCCATGGCCCAACAATCAGCTGGGCAAAGAATGATGAGCATGCCCGGCACCACGGGTTGCCTAACTGGGAGGAGGCGACTGGGCATCTGAATCGCAGCTGGATTGCGAAGCACAGTCAGCATCGCGGACTCCATGGAGGGGAGAGAGAGAGCTGGCAGTGTCGCATGAGGAATCATCCACTCTGCAAAGCAACAGACTGTCAGGGAAATGGCAGTAGCCTCACCCAAGGAAGCTGCTGCTGAGCACAGGGAGGCGTCAGCAGCCAAGCAGCCCTATACTGGCTCAATCCTGGCTAGGTCTGATGGGTAGGGTAGGGGTGCATGTGTGGTGGAAGGGTGTGGCTGAAGAGCACCTAACTGGTGGTAGGAGCACCTGGGTGTAGCGCTGACTTCATTTCACTTACTGTGAGAGTCAGTATATGCCAGAGGTGTATGGCAGAATAAACCTGAGTTCTTCAACTATCATCTGGTGAGTCTCTTGCTTCTGCTGTGGCCATACAGAACCTGATACTAGTAATAACAGCAGAAATGGTAAAGAGCAAGGAAGATTTAGAATTGGTCAGCATCATGTGAAGATGAACTGCATGGTTTTTGGTTGAAACATCTAATTGATCTCCATCCACTCATTGCTAAGGAGGTGAAATTGAACAATGGCTAACATCTGGAATCACCTATCTGATAATGAAAGATCCAGCAAAAGGGGCAGCACCAGGCAACTACAAACTTGCTTGCTTACCAACAACTTTCAAATTGTTAACTAGTGTGGTAGATGCAGTCCAACAGTATATATCAATCTCTTTCCACCTGAGCAGAAAGGAAACTGCCCCAATAGCAGAGGAACAAAAGATCAACTTCTAATTGACAAAATGATTTTGGAAAATTGCAAGAGAAGGAAGACCAGCCTAAATGTAGTATAGATTGACAATAAAAAGACATTTGATTCTCTGCCACATGACTGGATAATCAAGTGCCTAGAAATAACAGGAGTTAGCAGAAACATCAGAAACTTAGTGAAAATATTGATAGCCCAATGGAAGACACAGTTTCAGTCAATGGTGAGACACTGTGAGAAATTATCAAAAGAAGAATATTTCAATGAGATTCATTATCACTACTGCTATTTGCCATTGCATTGCTTCCTCTGTCAACAATACTGAATAACTCAGGTCATGGCTATCAAACATCAAAAACATTTGCAAGACTGTCCCACCTCCTTTACATGGACAATCTGAAGCTGTATGGAAAAACACCATCTGAAATAGAATCTCTGTTCAACACTGTCTGTATATATATTGCAAGGGTGTTTGGGTCGGAGAATGTGCCACTATCCAACAAAGAAAAACAGTGAAAACTGAAAGAATTCAGATGCCTCCCAAAAATAACATTAAGAGTATGGATGAGGATTATTACTACGAATCTCTGCGTTCAAGCTGACATCAAGCACCCTGAAGTCAAGAAAAAGATTAGAGGTGAATATATCAAGAGAGTGAAGAAAATCCTAAAGTCCAAACTCAATGGAGGAAATACCATCAAGGCAATTAACATCTAGGCAATTCAAGTAATTAGATACACAGCTGGAATAGTGTACTGGTCTCAAGCAGAACTAAAAGCAATGGCTAGGAAGACTAGAAAAATAATGATAATGAAGCATGCCCTTCATCCAAGCAGTGACATTGACAGACTCTACTTACCAAGGCAAATAGGTGGATGTGAAAGGTTGCAAGTACATCAGATGGTTGAAGAATTAAAAAGGTATTTGGAAGAATATTTAAAGGACAATGGTGAAGAGGCACTGAAGTTAGTATATGAGGAGGGCGTACTGACTACTGGAAAGACCAAACTGGCCTACAAGAAAGACCAAATGAAAAACAGAATGGATGCAATGGAAGACAAAGCACTACATAGCCAGTATATTAAAAAAAAATAACAGGGAAAGCAAGTAATAACAAGACCAGGCAATGACTAAGAACAGGAAGTTGAAGAAAGAGACTGAGGGACTAATTCTGGCTACACAAGTCCAAGCCTTAAGGCATATTGAGAAGACAGTAACAGACAATAAGTGGCGCCTATGCAAAGAAGCTGCAGAAACAGTGGGCCACCTGGTAAGCTGCTGAAAGAAGATCTCACAGATTGACTACAAACAGTGGTGTGACAAAGTAGCAACAATGGTGCATTGCAAGATCTGTAAGAAATATCATTTGTCTGCAAATAAGAACTGATGGGACTATAAAATAGAGGAAGTCATAGAAAATGAAGAAGTTAAATTGCTCTGGGACTTTAGAATTCAGACAGGCACCTACCACATAACACCTTGGAGTAAACAATTATAGACAAGAAAGACAAAAAAATTCTGATAGTGGACATAGCAGTGCCTGGAGACAGCAGAATAGAAGATAACTAAATACAAAGACCTACAAATAGAAATATAACAACTGTGGCAAAGGCAAGAAAGGGTAGTACCAATAGTAATATGTGCCTTGAGTACAATCCCAAAACAACTGGAGCACCACTTGAACATCATTGGCATTGATAAATTCACCATCTGTAAATTGCAGAACACAATTTTACTGGGAACAGCATCTATCCTGCAACAATATTTGTAACACCATCAAACATCCACATCTGCCTCTCCCAGGTCCTTGATAAGGATAGGTAGACAAAAATGCCAAACCCAGTCTGAACATCTGGCTGACTATGTGATGATCAATCATCATAATAATAATCATCATCAATCCTCCCTAGGAGCTTTACTTGGGGGGGGGGAGGGGTTGTGTGCTTTGTAGAAAAGCCAGAGTAAACTGGCTCCAAACCCATTTAACTATTGTGAAAAAACGTAGAGTGAATTTTATGCCAGATTGAGTTTACTCAACAAGACTTGCATTGAATACTATGGCTTCTGGTTGTTCAGCTCCTTCTGCTAGACAACCAGGGCATGGAGTTGACAGGCAACTGGAAGATAAATGGAAAAAAACAAGACATCTGGACAAAGGAAGAAAATTACTCAATTATGAAAGCAAATAAAACATGGATTTCAAAAGTGCAATTTCAAGATTTGGAAAGAGAATCACCTGGATGTGGAAACCAATGAACAAAGACTTACAGTATGGACCAGAGGTATTGTATTTTGAAGCACAAGATCTTTGTTAAAGCAGAATTACAAGAGATTGCAAGTAGAGCAGCACAAGCTCAAGTGTAACTGAAAATAGAGATAATTTAGAAGTGGAACAATAAGTAGTGGAGAAAAGAAAGAAAATCAGAGAAGTGGATGAGAAACAAGAAGCAAGAGCTGTATTAAACTTTGAGGAATAAACAACCAGAGTTAAACTAGCTGAGATTACTAAGACTCAGATGGAAAACATGGAAAAAATTGATTACCAAAACTGAATCAAGTTAGTAAGAGAAATTTGGCTAAATTATTAAACAATGTAAATGAAGTTGCCCAGAAAACAATGGGAATGTAAATTGAATCAAGCAGATTGAAAGTACCATAAAAGTGACTAAAATGGAAGATATTCACATAACAAAATAAATGGTGCAAAAAGAAGTTCAAGAACTGGAGTGTCCCTGGTTTAGATGAACTGCACAGATTCTGGTTGAAATAACTAACATGTTTGCATGCAAGATTAGCAAATCAAATTAATCAAATTCTGGAAACACCAGTAAATGAAACATGTCTAACAACTGGAAGAACTTTTTTTTATTCAGAAAAGAACTAATTAGAATGTAGCAAAGAGTAAACATTTCAAGGTTTTTGCTACCTATATTTCCTTTCTGTTCAAATCTTGTTCTGCATTAATTGCTTGTGTTGTATCCATAACAAGCACAGATTCAAAGCAAAGCAGTTATAAAATTTATATTATACATAATATATTCTACATGCAGAGCTAGTCATATATCGATACGAATATATGAATATGCATTTATGCAACATGAAGCCAGCTTTGTTTTGAGTCCTTAACATTCCCACTGGGGGATATGAAAAGCCTTATTGACTGATTCATAAGAACAAGGCATCTATTTATTCCACATACGCACATACAACATACCATATGGCACACAGATTTATGGAGACACCTCACTTTAATGTGACTATAGCAGGGATATCCCACAGTGACTTGGAATCATTTATGTATTCACAAGAAGGAACAAACATTATTTCACAGATAGGACTGCTGGTGTCTTTGGATGATTATAATAATTATTGGTGTAGCCAGAAAAAAATTGTACTTCTTTTTGGGGAAGTATTGTTTTGGGTTTGTTTTTAATCCCACTCACTCTCAAGATATGAAAAGGTCTAGCTTGTCATGAGATGTGGCTGCAAAAGATTATGGGAAAATATGGACATTCATGTTCCTCTTCAATGTTTATTATGCATTGGCTTCCAAAAATCATCATTGAGACATCTGGGAAAATTTACTGGAAGTAGGGAAACAAGTGGCCAGTAAATGGACATGAACATGCAAGAAAAGGGAGCAGGGGATAGAAGTGAGCAGGAGGATAGCAATGACTCAAGCATTCTGGCTAGCCATAATCTCAGCTGGCCATGAACCATACAGAAGATCCGCTTGAAGGTTTGGAGCAGCCACCTGAAAAACATAAATTTAGCCTGAGAAAAACAGAAAGCAGATGAGGAACAGATTCAAGACAGCCATGTCTGGAGTCTCTTTAGTATAATTTCAATTCAATTCAATTTCAAATTTATTGGTCACATACATAGTCATACATAGTACGATATGCAGTGAAATGCTTATG
>JAEANM010024131.1:0-11217 GCA_017656035.1 Myanophis thanlyinensis
AACACAGGACTATAATAATTTCTAAACTACCTCTTAAATAATCTACCTCTCTTAACCACTCCATAATCTCCCTCCCTATCTATACTACCCCCTTTGCCTACTACCTCGGGAGCAATCAAAAACACATTTCACCGCATTTCGTACTATGTATTTATATGTGGTAAATACATTTGATTTGATTTGATTTTGAAATTAATCCTCTTTGTTTCTATATAGGATATGATGGATGATATCTGCCAGGAACAATTTTTGGAATTGTCCTATCTCAATGGGGTGCCAGAGCCAACACGTGGTCGAGGGATCTCTGTCCGTGGAAGGGGAGCAGTTCCCCCACCTGTTCCTAGGTAATTAACATATTAATGGATAATTAATTTGAAATGATAAAGCATTAATATTGGATTTAAGTTTGAGAAAATGAACAAATGCTATTAAATAAACAGAAGTAATTTTTTAGTATATTTGGGACAGTTACATCTACCGTATGATGCAGTCCTGTTAAAAAAGTAAGAAACAATATAAAAGTCGTTCAGTTTCCTTTAGACTGCAAATTTGGATTGTTGGTTTAATAAAGTATATTTAACTTGCTCTGTTATCATATATAAATACAGAAGAGTGGCATTATTTCTCCAGCAGACTTTGCCATTCTTGTCTCTTTATTGTGGATCAGTTTTCATTATACCCACCCACATAGTTGTACTAATATATTTTGCAGTGAGCAAGGATCATTTTTGTCTAAAATGTCTCCAATGTCAGGCTACCTACCTAGTTTCCAAATTGGATTGAGGTGGGCATATCTTTTACTACTTTGGGGATAGATTTAAGTGTATTGTACAGCTGGCTTTTAAACATTTTTAAATAGCAATATTCCTTTCAGTGTTTCTCAGCTCTGGCCATTTCCAGGTGAAGTGATACACTAGCTGTAGAATTCTGGCCTCAAGAGCCCAAATGCTACAACCAGTGTGTCCATTCACATTTCCGGGAATTGAAGTCCACATATGTGGAAGTTGCCATGATTAAGAAGCACTGCTTTTGTCACCCTAACTTTCACTGTCCTGTACACTTTTTAATCTGCCTCATGTCTTCAAGGATCCCTTGGTAGATTTGCCTTACATTTTGAAAATGTTGGCTTTACAATAAAAAATCCCAATTGATTCAGAGATTAAATCTTGGAAAATAAACTCTTCCGTAAAATTCCTATCTGCCCCTTTAGGTAATAGAATCTGAGTCAGGTGTTTTGGTAGCAAATAATACTGCTTCCTCTTTCTTACCCATACTTTCTGATCAAATAATAAAATACCTATAACCTCCTTTAGAGGTTTCAGACTCTTCTTAGTGCTAGAACTACCTTATTTTTGAACAGCATTTGATAAATACTAACCTTATTTAGACTGTGTTTCCAATTTGGACATTTCTTTCTCTGTTTTGTGAAGATAATTTTTATCTCAGGTTGTTTTCCTGAGAAGCAGCAGATCAGCCTTTCTATACAGATCCCCTGTATCTTTTCTTTGCCTTTTCTGAACAGAGGACGCGGTGTGGGTCCTCCTCCTCCTCCTCCCCGTGGAGCCCTTGTGCGGGGTGCCCCAGTGAGGGGCGCAATTGCAAGAGGAGCAGCTGTGACCCGCGGAGTCCCCCCTCTCCCAGCAGTGAGGGGGGCCCCTGCCTCAAGAGCTCGTGCAGCCGGCATTCAAAGAATACCGCTTCCTCCTCCTCCTGCACCAGAGACCTACGAAGATTATGTAAGAAATATTAAACATTGCATGCATGACAGTTTGAGAGCATCTCGGAAACATGGGGCCCCTAATTGTTTTGGATTGTATTTTTGAGAGCATGTTGTAAATGTGGAAATAGTTGCTAGAAAGAAATAGGAAATAATTACAACTATACAATGTAATTTTAATCCTAACCTTGAATTATCTTCATGATCAGTTCTGAATGATTTGCTAAAAAAATTTTTTTTTAAAGGAATTCTGTTCCACGGAAAATCCTATGAGCCTCCTTAAATTTTAATTAATCTAATTTAATTAGGGGCATAATTCCCTTCCCTAATGAGCCCTTTTCTGCAACTCTAGCTGCTGACCCCCTTCTCTTTTTCTCCCCGTGTCCATTTCAGGGCTATGATGATGCTTACGCTGAGCAAAGTTATGAAGGATATGAAGGCTACTATAGCCAGGGTCAACAGTAAGTCCTCCCTTTAGCTTCTTTAATTCCATCTGTCTGGTATTTCCTAGAAGGTCTCTTGATTTGTTTATTGCCTTTTCTACTGTTTGTTGCCTGGGCTCATTTTCTTCGAGTCAATAAAGAAGCCCAATGTTTTTGCGTTCTCTATCTAGTTTTAGGACCTGTGTTGAGAACAGATCACATATTTATGCAGAAATACTGAATATTCAAAAGGGTTGACAAGTTTTAAAACACCATTATGATTTCATACTGGTTGCTCATTCTTGTATTCAATCTACCTTCATTCAGCACTTGGGCTTTCTTGGCCCTATCTCTTTTTGTGTTATCATATACCTTTGCTAAATAACTAGCCAGTTCTAATTTTCATATAACAAAGTGAGCAGAAGCACACACAGCCTTTTCACTTTCTTCTATCTATTTTTTTTTAAATCTACCAGGGGTCTTCTTAAAATTACCAAGTTTGGAAACCCCTGTAATAGACTAAGCACTGATTCTACTGAGCATTCTGCCAACTACACAAATTAGTCTTGCTCTTAATTTTCAACATACATGTATATAGCTTACAGCTTCTCATTGAATTTGTTAGTAAACTGCATGTCAAATGTCCTATTGGCAAGTACAGCAAAAGAAACTCCTGAGATATTCTTTTTACCAAGAGTATAATTTTACTGACAGATCCATAGAAGCACAGAAGAAGCAAAGCCAGTTCTAAGGTTTCGATGCAAAACGCCACAGAGTAAAAAATCCTTTTCCTTCCTTCCATCCATTGCTCATTGTCCACCAATCCAGGTTACACATTTTATTTTGGGAAAACACTCTGTGTCCTTTGAAAGTCCTCTGCGTATGATCTTGAAGTTGTAAGATTTTCTCAGGCTGCAAACACCTCACGTAAATTCTTTTTCTCCCTCTCAGCTCCACACGCATTCCAATAATACCTCTCTCCCCTCCCTTAGCTTTTTTGAGAGTGGAAAGAAGTGCCTTACTAGTCAACCTTGACACATATCCAGTGGTGGGATTCAGCCAGTTCGCACTGGTCATAATGGCAAATTAGCTGATCACACCACTGCCTGCGCCTGCCCCATCCCTCCCTTCCCAGCCACTCCTCGCCTGGTCTGAGAAGGTAAGGCTGATGGTGGAGGAGGGAGATCCTCTGGGCCCATTATGCTCAGCTGAAGTCTCCAGTCCCCTAATCATCCTGTTTGCTCTTGTCTGCATTTTTTCTATAGTCTCAATGTCTTTTTTATAGTGTGGTGACCACAACTGGATGCAGTACTCTAGGTGTGGTCTTACTAAGGCTTAATAGAGTGGTATTAGTACCTCACTTGATCTTGACTGTATCCCTCTGTTAATGCAGTTTAGGAATGCATTGGGTTTTTTGGCTGTTGCCACACACTGTTGGCTCATATTCAATTGGTTGTCCACAAAAACTCCAAGATCTCTCTCACAGTTACTGCTATTAAGCCTGATATCTGCTATCAAGGTCACATGAATTATTAGTACCACTGTATATTACTTTATAAGATCACACTGCGATACAAAACAGATATCAAGATTTTAGAAAAAATATAGAGAAGAGAAACAAGGATGAGTAGAAGGCTGGAGGCTAAAACATGATGAATGATTGTAGTAATTAGGTATATCTGGTCTAACAAACAGAAGAGCCAGGAGTGACATGACAGCTTCCAATATCTTCCAATATTTGAGAGGCTGTCACAAAGAAGAGGATGATAATCTAGTCTCCAAAGTATCTACGGGCAAGACAAAAAATAAAAGATGAAAACCTATCAAAAAGAGATCCAACCTAGAAACTAAAGAAATTTCCATACAGTAAGAACAATTAATCAGAGGAATGGGATGCCTTTAGAAGTTGTGGGTACACCATCACTGGAGGTTTTTAAGAAGAAATTTATCCATAATAGTGTAGGGTCTCATGCTTGAGCAGGAGTTGGACTAGAAAACCTCTAAGGTCCCAACTCTGTTATTCTTTATAAAGCTCTCCATTCAGCCTTACCAAGAGAATGGTGATACTTGGAAATGTACATCAATAATGATAAAAATCTCATTTCATTGGCTAGTATCAAAGGGAAGATGACTTTGAAAAAGCTTCTTCTCTCACCGTAACATGCAAGACAAAGCGAGGAGTGGCTGGGAGGGGAGAGACGAGAAGAGGCCAGGTGAGGCACCCCTCAATGTGAGAGATGTCCAGTTGGCCATGCCCATCCAGTCATGTGACCACCCAGCCACGCCTACCCAGACAGTCATTAGGGCAGAGAACCAGTTGTTAAATTCTTTGAATCCCACCACTGCATGTATCTCTTGATTAGTGGGATGCAGGGAACAAAATACTGACCTTTTAAGGAAGTCTTTCAGAGATGTTATCATATATTTAAATAATGTGCTTTGGTTATATATGTGACATATATGACTAAAGTTGGTAATCTAGTCTACTGTTTCATTTTCTTACTAAAAACTGTTTTTCAAAAACCTCAAATTAGGCCATTCTAAGTAACAGCAGTATAATATAATATAATAAAGCAGTATAATATAGTATAATAAACACAGCCTCTTCTTGTTCTTGCAGGGAAACAGAATATTACGATTATGGACATGGTGAAGCTCAAGAATCTTATGAGGCGTATGGTATGTTTGCCTGTCAGGGGATAGGAACACAGTGATTGTATGGATTCAATCTTTATTCACACTTTATTCCATTAAATAAATGTTGTTCTGTTCTGGCCCAACAGCGGCTGGCTGAGCTGTTGGTGGAATCAGTGGATGGACAGTGACAAACACTATGGGACTGCCCTGGAGGCTGAGGGGGACTCTTGGGGGTGTGGGTTGTTTGGAATCAGAGCAGGTGTTGGCCACCAGGTGGCGTCTGAGTCAGGGAGCAGTGAGGAAGAACAGCGGGAGGCTGTCCCTGACGTGCGTATGCATAGGACTGCGAGGAGGAGGGAGCAGCTTTGGAAGCAAGGTCAAAGAAGAAAATAGATACATGTGGCTAATGATTGGCCCCCCCAGAGAGCTTATAGGTGGGGTGAAGGGAGGTAATTTTGCACGAAACAACAGTTTTACTACGTCAGCCACATGGAAAGGTGGTGCAGGAGAATTTTTGAGTTGTTATCAAGCCCTGTTTTAATTGAGATAGCATTCTGGGCGCTCAGCCAGGAGGTTGCTTATCTCCCCATTAGTTGTGACATACAGCCAGGTATGCCTTCGTGTGTTTGAAGACCTGAAACAGAACATTAACTGAATTTGGGCATAAGATGTTTTGCTCAAACTGACGACAAACTGATAATTAATGTTTTTAGGGATCACCTTAAGAATATATCATTTTTATTTATATCCCACCATTATTATTTTTATAAACAACTGAAGGTGGTGAACATATCTAATACACCTCCCTCCTCCTGTTTTCCTCAATACAATCCTGTGAGATGGATTAGGCTGAGAGAATGCCCAAAGTCACCCAGCTGCTTTCATGCCTAAGGCAGGACTAGAACTCACTGTCTCCCAGTTCCTACCTTGTGCTTTAACACTAGACCAAACTACCTCTTATAAATTTCAACTCCACATAGACCCTGTCCCCCAAATAGACTCTGCCTTTTGGAAATCACTTGTCTGGCTTTGTAGTTCAACTGAAGGGCCTGTATTTTTCTGGGCATTGAGCCCTTGCTAATTAATTAGTGTGATAGGAGCAGATGTTTCACCTGGTTACCTGCAGCCTTAATAATAAAAATAAGATCTATGGAACACTTCAGGGAAACAATAGTGTTGATTGGAGTACAAGTCGTTTGTCCAAATGGGAATTAATTTTGGAGGCATTTGCTAGAATCTTATTGAAATTAATATGTAGTTTTGGGAAATTTAGCCAATCAAAAAAAAAAATAGAAAGATAAATTGACTTCCATCCTAAGCCTTTGGTTCCTCCCTCCTTCTATTAAGTATTTTGGGTGAGCTCTCTCCTGTGTGTCATCTTTTCTTGGACCTATGAGAACACATAATACTGCCACTATGTTGACACTAAGTAGGACTGAGTATAATTGCAGCTCTTAAGCTCAGCAATAAGGCACTTTAATTCCTAAAGGGCAAATATAACATGCTAAGTAAGTAGCTTAAAGGAAAAACAAAATGGTTGGAGGAAAGCTTGAAAACAGCATTTAAACCTCACTGGTATGAGCATAGTATGGATATGCAGAGTTCGTCAATCTGCTGGCGTATAACATTTCCAGGACACTTATTTCCACAAACTATTCAGCCACCCCGGGAACATTTTTGTATACAACAAATGTGGAGAGAGACATTTTTTTTTTTCTTGAAGAAACTGCTTCTTGATAGAAAAGTAGTTAGACTCTAGTTAATTTTGTTTATCTAGTTAATTCTGTTTAGGGTTGTCCTGGTGGAATGCATAGTTTCATTCGGAAACAAGGTAGCTGGGGAATATTGGGAGGTGAAGTCCACATCTTAAAGTTGCCAAGATGGAGAAAGAGTAGAACAGAATCTTTCCAGTAATAAACATTACTAAATGCATGAATCAGTCTGAAAAGATCCCATTTCATAATCCCTTGGTTAATATGACTGTCCTTGCCCCAGAATTGCTACCCCTTTCCTCTTAGCTAAGTGGGCACATGTGATGGGTTGTTGTTGTTTTTCCTCCTGCAGGTCAAGACGACTGGAACGGAACTAGGCCTTCGCTCAAGGCCCCTCCTGCTAGGCCAGTGAAGGGAGCCTATCGAGAGCACCCGTATGGACGCTATTAGAACATTCACCAGGGCAAATCACCCTTTTGAACAAACAGTTGTTTCTGATTCTAGTGTCTCCCAGGATTCCTCTTGCTTTACCACAACAGACAAGTAATTGTCTCCCTGATTTTTCTCTGGCTCCCTTTTTCTCCCACCTCCATCCTCCCCGTCCACTTGACCCTACATTCTGCTTCTGTATGTAGTATTTTAAATAAGTTAGAGTTAGAAAACTGAATTCAACTTTTAAGTGTGTAGACTGCTTTTCTTTCTCTGTTTAGATTATATAAAAAAACAACTGTACCTTTAAAAAGAAAACTTTGAGATAAAATGTTAGTTTCCAAAGTGACATGCTTGCTTAACAGTTATGGAATTAAAGTTTGTTAATCTTTAAATTTTTTTGTTTTGTTTTTTAGGCAACCCATAAAAGTTCTAGTTGCAGAATCCCAAAGTAGGCTACATTTCAAAATTCAGGGTTGTTCTTTTTTAATGAAATAAAATGTAACTGTAGTGATTGCCACAGTTAAAAAGCAAGGTCAAATGTCAAAATTTTGCCCTTAACAGCAAATTGCTTGATTAATCTTAACTTTAAACATCAATAGGAAGGATCCTCTAGAACAAATTAAATGGTGGGGATTTCCCCCCCCCCCTTCGGTAGATTTAACTTTTTTTAAAGAAAAATTACGTTTGTAGAAAGACTTCCAATGTGGATATTGAAATTCGCCCCATATTCTGGAATGCTAATGGCAGAGGTTTTCAAGCAAAAGGTGTTCTTAGCTCAATTGTGCATGAAGAGATTTTAAGAAAATGGACATCTAGCTGCTCTGTAATTTTATATTGCTCTGACTGCCCAGTGTTTTGATATTAGGAAGTATTAAATATAAGTAGCTGTGCATTGTGTCTTTTTTTTTTCCTTTAATGAAAAGCTAACACGAGTGTTTGCAGTACATAATATAGTTCAGGCTTACAATTGGCAACATCAAGCTTTTAGTCATTCCAGTGACATGTTTGTGTGTCTCAACACTCGTATTATGTTAAAAAGGGACATTGCAGCTGAAAAACCAAGGAGAGCTTATTTTGTACATAGATTTGTACACTGTCCTCCCATTTTGTTCTTGGAAGATTAAATGCTACTACATGTGTAAGCTTGCCGAAATAGGTAGCTAAAATTTGTGAAGATGTCTGCAGCAATTTGTCAATAAAGTTTAGTCCTTTTTTTAATCAAAGTAAATGTGATGAATTGTCATTTTTTTTTAATTCTGGTCAAGCAGTAAAATAGATTTTCCTATTTCAATAAAATTTAAATTAATGTTAAAGAACATGGTCTGTTTTCTTAAAAAAAGATTTAAAATCAGAAAAAATAAAATGGTATACTCTGAAACTTTAAAACTTTATGAAGCCAAATGAGCTTAATTTTAAAACAAAACTGTTTTTCACCCCCTGGAAGTTGAACAAGGTTTCAAGCTGCTGCATAAATGTTTTGTTTCACCCTCCTTCAACTTGCTGTTCCTGGGGAAGTATTAGATTTCAGCTTCCTTCATCCCCAAGTTGTGGGTGGTAAGAATCATAGTCCAATCCTTCTGGAGGGCACTGGCTAAGGAAAGTCTTTCCTTTCTCTGCCAGCTATTGATCTTCCACCTGTTGGCAGTAATGCTGTGCTTTTGTCTTGCAACCAGAGTTTATTTCAAAAGGGCACAGATGCCTTCTTTCCCCCAGCCCTTCCTTTTGGGGCTGCTTGCCCAAAGCACATCCCCATGGACTGTACCCTCCACAGAATGCCAGGCATGGTTGGGCCAAACCATTGCCAATTTGTTCATTGTCCTAGAAACCAAAAATCCTTTATATGAAAGAAAAGGGGCCTTGGATGACCTGCCTCGGGACCAGAGCTCTTAACAAAAGTAATGGCTTATGCCAGAGGCAGGCAGATGATTCGCTGTGGCTCATGAGGAAGGGGCATAAAACAGAACATTGTAAAGCTGGCCAGTTCACACAGCCTCAAGTCACTGAACTCCTGCCTCCAAGGAGAAAGAACTTATCTCCCTTTGGGAAAAATCCAAGCCGCCATTGGCTATAAGGCTAAGTGGCTATTTGTTCCTGGATTAAAACCAGAATACGTGGTTATGTAATATTGTGGCTTGTCTCTCTGCTCCCTTCTTGGCCATTTTTTAAAAATTGGATTTTCATCGGGGAGGAACTGCTTGGGGGTGAAAAAAACTATCCACTGTTACTGTCAAATTGCTCACAGAAGTGCATGATTGAGGGAAATTACTTTTAAAAACCAAAAACCCAAAAAAATGGTTGTTATTTGTAGATTGTTATTTTAAAAAAATGTAAATAACTGAATTTTCCGCAACGGTTTGGAGTCAGCTTTCAGGGTTTAATGTCTTGCTTGATGAAAAGATCGCCCCAACCCCCCTTTTAAAGGAAAATTATCGCAGGAGAATTCAGGATGTCTTAAAGCTAACATGCACCGAAAAACTCAAAAGGTAACCTAAATGTCTGATTTTAATAGCACATTTCTTTTACATAAACTGTGACGGCAACTTGCATAAACTATTTAGCACTGAAATTCAAGTGTTAACTTTAATGTAAAAGTTGTAAAAAGAAAAAAAGATGTTTTAAAAGTAGATAACTTAAAATATATCCACTTGCATCTGCATAAATTAGTAATAATGTTTTAATACTTGTGCTCTTTTGTCAATGTAATGAACTGTAAACTTGGGCAAAAGCAAAAAGGTTTAATCTTAAATATAAATATGGATGTAGTTAGTCCTGTGTTTATCAACAAAATCCAAGTAAAAGCCCTTATTGACCCATTATTGCTGTTCACTATCTTAAAATGCCCATTTTTAGGTTTTAAGTTGCATGTTTCCTTTCCCTGCAGTGTTAAATTGCATGCAAAAGTTATGTCAAAATTTCTTTCAAATTGCATGTGGTGGTAAGGAAACTTACCCTGTCTTTCTATTTGCAGGTAGTGCTCGGCGCTTTGGGTGAAAGTGACATTTGATGAGAACATGTTGGGTATGTTATTTATCTATTTTTGCTTGTCTGGTTTTGAAACCATATTCTTGCAGTTTGTATAGGTTATTTTTGCATTGGCTGTCATTAAAGTTTTAAGAGGTCGTCCGCAGAATTACATCTCCCCATTTGAGTTGGCCTAAGTATTCACTTCAAGCTAGGAGCTGGAGCTGGTTGTTCCCAGTTTTGGGGAGGATAGGGCAGAAGCCCACAAAAGTTTTGCAGTGATGTGGTTTGCCATCTTAAATGGCCTCTAGAGATTTATTATTTCCTAAACATTGTCTGTCTTCTGGAAAAAGCTGAAGACTGATTGCTTGGGTGTTATTAAGGATTTAATTTAATTTTTATTTATTTTAATATATTCCAATATATATTATTTAGTATTTTAATATATATTATTTTTTACAAATAACTCAAAAGCAGTGAACATACACTGGCCCTAAAAATCACCTGGGGTTTCATACTTAAGTTGGGATTTGAACTCACCATCTCCAGGAGATTGGCTCAAAGTCTCCCAGTCACTTTCTTGCTTAAGGTAGGACTAGAATTCACTGTCTCCTGGCAAATGGTTTAAAGTCACTCAACTTTAGTGCCTGAGGCAGGACTAGTATTCACCATTTCCTGGTGTTTGGCCCAAGGTCACTCAGCAGGTTTTCATGCCTAAACCCAGACTAGAACTCATAGTCTCTTGCTTTTTAGCCTGATGCCTTAACCACTAACCAATTGTCTGTAGAGATTTTCAGTCATCCAAGTCATGGTTGTCCCAAAGGTTGCCTTTTTCAGGAGGCAACTGAACTTTCTTGTTTTTTCTTTGAAGATGTTTCACTTCTCAGCCAAGAATTTTTTCCTCTGGAAATCCATTCCAAGGAGTGGGAGTAGGAATGGATTTCCAGAGGAAAAATTGCAGACTACAGGAACCATGAGCACTACTCAGGTGATCCTGAGGATACAAATAAATGACCCTCTAAAAGGATGCAAATGGCCAGCTGTCTGCAAGGATTATAAATCCTTCCATTCCCTACTATCCTGTCACAACTGAAGAAGCTTCTTGGATGAGAAGCGAAACATCATCAAAAGAAAAAACAAAGTCCTGTTGCTTCCTGAAAAAGCACCTTTGGGACACTAGACCAATTATATTTTACACCTTGTTAGCCACCAAGAACTCTATGATTGCATCAGCATAGGAATTTGACTGACCTAGTTCAGTGATGGCGAACCATTTAGAGACCGAGTACCCAAATTGCAAGTCTCTCTCTCTCTCTCCCCCCTCTCCCTCTCCCGC